>PVHY01010365.1:0-52195 GCA_004024945.1 Uropsilus gracilis | reverse complement strand
ATCCTGTACTTCTCTTTTTCTTTTTGACTTATTTCTGCTAATATGAGTCTTTCTAGTTCCATCCAGGTTGCTGCAAATGACATGTGTTTGTCCTCCTTGATGGATGTGTAGTATTCCATCGTGTATATGTACCACATTTTTTTAGCCAATCATCTGTTTGGGGGCATTTGGTTTGTTTCCAATTCTTTGCAACTGTAAACAGGGCTGCAATGAACATGCGCGTACATGTGTCCTTTTGAATTAATGTCTTCATGTCCTCTGGGTAGATTCCTAGTAGTGGGATTGCTGGGTCAAATGGTAAGTCCACTTTCAATTGCTTGAGGGTCCTCCACACAGTCTTCCATAGTGTCTGGACCAGTCTGCACTCCCACCAGCAGTGTAAGAGAGTTCCTCTTTCTCCACATCCACGCCAACATTTGTTGTTGTCTGTTTTATTTATATGGGTCATTCTTACTGGTGTAAGATGGTATCTCAGTGTGGTTTTAATTTGCATTTCCCTGATTATTAGTGAGGTGGAGCATTTTTTCATATGTCTATTAGCCATCTGTATCTCCTCTTTGGTGAAGTGTCTTTTTAGTTCTTCTCCCCATTTTTTGATTGGGTGTTTTGCTTTGTTTTTGTTGAGCTGTAGGAGCTCTTTGTGGATCTTTGTTATCAGACCATTGTCACTTGTCTGCAGGGCAAAAATTTTCTCCCAGTTGATTGGGTTTCTTTTTGTTTTGTTTATTGTCTCTTTTGCTGAACAGAAACTTTTTAGTTTTATATAGTCCCAGCTGTTTATGTTTTCCTTCATTTTTTTGCCGGCCATAGTTGTTTCCCTAAATGGATTTCTGAGGTGAAATTCATGAAGGGTTTTGCCCAGGTTTTCTTCTATGTATTTTATGGTTGCAGGTCACTTCCTGGTCCTATATCCATTTTGAGTTAATTTTTGTACAGGGTGTGAGGGTGTTATCCTGGTCCATTTTTTTATAAGTTTTGATCCAGTGTTCCCAGCACCATTTACTGAAGAGGCTATCCTTGTTCCAGGGTATGTTTTTTGCCCCTTTGTCAAAGATTAATTGGCTGTATATATGTGGTTTTATTTCTGGATATTCAATTCTGATCCATTGGTCTGTTTGTCTATTTTTGTACCAGTACCATGCTGTTTTAAGTATTATGGTTTTATTGTACATTTTGAAGTCTGGAATAGTAATACCTCCGTTCTCTCTTCTGTTTGTCAAAAGGGTTTTGGCTATTCAGGGTCTTTTGTTGTTCCATATGAATTTCAGTAATTTTTGTTCTATCTCTTTAAAATAAGTCATTGGGATCTTTATTGGAATTGCATTGAATCTGTAGATGGCCTTTGGTAGTATAGCCATTTTGATAATGTTGATTTCTCCAACCCATGAACAGGAAATGTCTTTCCAATTTTTTACATCATCTTCTATTACTTTTAAGAATGTTTTATAATTTTCTTTGTATAGGTCTTTTACGTCTTTTGTTAGGTTAATTCCCAAGTATTTGATTTTCTTTGGTGCAATGGTAAATGGGGTGTTTTTTCTAATTTCTTCTTCTTCTGATTGATTCTTTCCATATATGAATGCTGTTGATTTTTGTGTGTTGATTTTGTATCCAGCTACCTTACCGAATCGGTTTATTATTTCAATCAGTTTTTCTGTTGAATTTTCTGGGTTCTCTACATAGAGAATCATATCATCCATATATAATGATAATTTTATTCCTTCATTCCCTATTCGGATTCCTTTTATGTCTTTCTCTTGTCTTATTGCCCTAGCTAGGACTTCCAGAACTATGTTGAAAAGGAGTGGAGAGAGTGGGCATCCTTGCCTGGTTCCAGACCTTAATTGGAATGGTTTCAGTTTTTCCCCATTGAGGATGATATTTGCTGTGGGTCTGTCATATATAGCTTTTATTATGTTTAGGTATGTTTCTTTTATACCAGTTTTTTCCAGGGCTTTCATCATGAAAGGATGCTGAACTTTATCAAATGCTTTTTCCGCATCTATTGATATGATCATATGATTTTTGCTCTTCTCATTGTTCATGTGGTGGATTATGTTGATTGATTTTCGAATGTTGAACCATCCCTGTGCCCCTGGGATGAATCTCACTTGGTCATGATGGATGATCCTTTTTATGCAATGTTGGATTCGGTTTGCCAGGATTTTGTTTAGAATTTTTGCATCCATGTTCATTAGGGAGATTGGTCTGTAGTTCTCTTTCTTTGCACTATATTTGGTTTTGGAATTAGTGTAATGTTTGCTTCATAGAAGGTATTTGGTAGCTTTCCTTCTTTCTCAATTTTTTGAAAGAGTTTTAATAGTACCGGTGTTAGTTTCTCTTTGAATGTTTGGTAGAACTCATTTGTAAAACCATCAGGACCTGAACTCTTGTTTTTAGGGAGAGTTTTGATGACGGCCTCAATTTCACTTCTTGTGATTGACCTGTTTAAGTTTTCCATTTCTTCCTTGTTCAATTTTGGATGACTGTATTGTTCCAGGAATATGTCCGTCTCTTCCAGGTTGCTGTATTTGTTTGCATATAGATGTTCGTAGTAGTCTCTAATTATCTTTTGAATTTCTGCTGGGTCTGTTGTAATATCTCCCTTTTCATTTATGATCCTGCTTATTTGAGTTTTCTCTCTTCTTTTCTTTGTAAGCCTTGCCAGGGGTTTGTTAATTTTATTTATTTTTTCAAAGAACCAGCTTTTGGTTTTGTTTATCTTCTCGATGGTCTTTTTGGTTTCTATTTCATTAATCTCCGCTTTTATTTTTGTTATTTCTTGTTTTCTGCTGGGTTTTGGATTTTTTTGTTGCTCTTTTTCTAAGTCCTCAAGTTGGGAGATTAGAGTATTTCTTTGGGCTGTTTCAATTCTTTTTATTTGGGCCTGTACTGCTATGAACTTTCCTCGTAGTACTGCTTTTGCTGCGTCCCACACATTTTGGACCGTTGTGTCATTATTGTAGTTTGCTTCCATGTAGGTTTTAATTTCTTCTTTGATTTCCTCTTTTACCCAGTGATGTTGTTCAGTCTCCATGTAGTGTTTGTTCAGTCTGTTGTTCAGTCTCCATGTAGTAGTGTTTACTCTTCTTATTTTCTTTTCATTGTTGATTTCTAATTTGATGCCTTTATGATCAGAGAAAAAGGTTGGTATTATTTTAATCTTTGTGTATTTGTTCAGGTTTGTCTTGTGGCCTAATATATGATCAATTTTAGTGAAAGAACCATGTGCATTTGAAAAAAAAGTGTATTCTTTTCCTTGGGGGTGTAGTTTCCTGTATATATCTATTAAGTCCATTTGGTCTAGCTCTTCCTTTAAAGCTTTTGTTTCTCTGTGTAGTTGCTGTTTTGTTGATCTGTCTTTTGTTGAGAGTGGCGTGTTAAAATCTCCTACCACGTATGTATTCTCATCAGTATTTGATTTCAGTTCTACTAGTTGTTGTTTTATGAATTTTGGTGCTCCCTCATTACGTGCGTATATGTTGATTACTGTTATGTCTTTTTGGTGGATTGACCCTTTAACCATTATGTAGTGGTCATCTTTTGTCACTTTTGTTAATTTGAAGTCTGCTCTGTCTGATACAAGAATGGCAACTCCTGCTTTCTTGTGGGGACCATTTGTTTGTAGTGTAGTTTTCCAGCCCTGCACCTTCAGTCTATGCCTATCCTTAGCGATCAGATGTGTTTCCTGGAGGAAGCAGAATGTTGGGTTCTGTTTTCTGATCCAGTCTGCAACTCTTCGTCTTTTGATTGCTGAGTTTAGACCATTAACGTTTAGGGTGATTATTGATATTTGCGATTCTAACGGTTTGCTGGTGGTCATTTGGGGTTTATTTTGGTTTTTATTTCTTGTATTTGATCTTCTTATGGTTTTGATCTTGAGGACTCCTGCAAAATTTCTTGGAGTGGGGGTTTAGTGGTAGCAAATTTCTGGAGACTTTACTTGTTGGAGAAGATTCCAATTTTTCCTTCATAGAAGACGGATAGCTTTGCAGGGTAGAGTATTCTTGGCTGGCACATTTTTTCTTGGAGTTTTTTGTAGATGTGACTCCATTCTCTCTGAGGTCAGTCTAATGGATTTTCCTTTGTAGGTTATCTGTTTCTTTTCTCTAGCCATTCTCATTATTTTTTCCTTATCTTGGGTTCTAGGAAGCTTTACGATGATGTGTCTTGCTGTGGCTTTTCTTTCATTAAAGTAGTTTGGTGTCCTTTTGTCTTCCTGTATGTTTATTTTCATTTCTTTCTTCAGATTTGGGAACTTCTCCTCTATTATTATTTTGAACAGCCTTTCAGTTCCCATAACTCTCTCCTCTTCTTCTGGGATTCCTATTACTCTTATTTTTCTTTTCTTTAAGGAATCTGATATATCTCTGAACTTGTCTTCAGTCCTCCTACTTTGTTTCACTCTCTCTTTTTCTTTCTTTGTCCTTTCTATTTCTGTATCCTCAAGTGTGCTGATTTGTTCCTCTATTTCATCTATTCTACTGCCATGGCTTTTCTGTGCATTTTTGAGCTCATCTATTGCAACCTTTAAATCTTGAGTCTCTTTCAATTTCAATTTTAGGGATTCATTTTCATTCTTTCATTCATTGATTAGGTTATACATATTGATGCTTTCTTTTTTATATGTTTCTACTTCTTCCCTTAGTGCATTAAATGCTTCTATCATACTGTTGTCCTTTTTTTCAAATTCTTCTCTTAATTGTTGGAGTGCATTTAACATGTTGATAGAGGAATCTTTATCTGAGATGGAAATCATTTCTTTGATGTTCTCTGGAGATTGTCTTTTCTTTGTTGATGATGGATTATTTCCTGTAGGGCTTGCTTGAATGTTTAAAGTTTTTCTCCTTACTGTGTTTTGCTTTCTAACCTGTTCTACATATTGAGAAACCATGGATCTTGTGTTGGTCAGCATATTGATGGGAGTGTTTTCCATGTTGAAAGTAGATCTGTACTTTAGTAATTTGCGCCGGCGCCACTTGTGGTGCCGGCGCTAGTGACCTCCAGCAGCTAACCTGGGTGTGGGCAGTGTGGGCGGGTTCCCAGAAGAACTTGGCTGCGAGGGTTGGCTCTCAGGGATGGTGGAGAGGGCGGCACGGTGCGGGATCCCTCCCAGAGACCTGGAGCCAGTGTGGGTGACCTCCAGTGGCTAACCTGGGCGTGGGCAGAGTGGGCGGGTTCCCAGAAGAACCTGGCTGCGGGGGTTGGCTCCCAGGGATGGCAGAGAGGGCCAGTTCTTGTTTTCTTGAAGATTTTTTTTGTTTCTTGCTTTACTCTCCTCTCTAATACTACAGTAAGGGTTCTCAGTCTGTCTGTTTCCTTTTTGTCTACCTTGATAAGTGGGAACTTCCAGGGCAAGACACATGTTACATCTATTAAGTTTCCCAACTCAAAGCTTAGCATGCTCTGACTGTGGTCTATTGACATATTTCTTCCTTGACTCCTTGCTGCTTGTCCATAGTTACTGGAGTCAAGTCTTTTCATTCTTTTCAAGTAAAGCCTCCCAGATCCTCATCAGCAGTAGATTTTGTCTGCTTATTATGTATACTTGGAGTCTACTAATCTAAGGCAAGACTACTGAACACATTACACTACAGTTTCCAATGATACTGAAGAAAGAAAGAACAAAATGTGGTGACATTAGTTGATGTTTTCTATCTTATCTTGTGGTTGGAAACATAAATTAGCAAATGGTACAAGAAAGTCAAGAATACAAACCAATAATGATAGTCCATCTCTTAGTTGGGCTGTAGAAATTAATAGAATGTGGAAATTAATAGAATGGACACAGAGCTAGAAAAGAGGTCTAGAACATGTATAAGACTGGGAAAATTAACAATTATTTCTGTAATGAAGCCATCACTCTCCTAAGAGAGTATTTTGGCATTCCAGAAATTTCCAGGAAATTTGTCAAGTGTGTATTATCATAAATATGTTTTCAATGTTTTATTTTCTTTGGCCTAATGACATTTTTGGGTGCCTACTGCTAATGCCTTATTTCCAGCTTCATAGTAATTTTTACCCTAAAAATTGCTATTTTCTTTATTCCTAATTTAAGAATTTCTGATCAATAAGAAAGCCCCTTTATCTCATTGCTTTAACTCTACCTAGACACAGTAACAATCCAAAGGAAAACTCTTGCATGTACAATGTGGAAACATAAGAGGAGTAGATTTTATATAAATTTAGGTATTACTATCAGTGTGCATTTCCCTAAAGAGTTGAAAAATATGGTTTGCTGTTCACAGATGGTGGTCAGAAGTTCACAAGTATATTCAGTTGAAAAAATGTCCCCATGATTGATTTGTAAAATTTTTTCTTGCAGCAAAAAAGATAAATTTTCAGGCATTTCTGACTCAGTAAGTCTGAGATGGGGCCCAAGAATTTACACTTTTAATAAGGTATACTGATGCTACTAGTTCAAAGATGACACTTTGAGAATCACAGTCTAAATTCCATAGTCACCTCAAGAGTTCGTGACAAAAACCTGCTATCTGAGCCATCACACAACTCTCACCTACTAGAAATACTTACTGTTTTTATATTTGCTTTTTATCCGCTAGGGGATAAAGCAGAAAGCATGCAACTAAGTGAAAGGCTTGTACTTAGGTGAGTAGAAAATAGCAAGACAAGGTTTAGAATTTTTAGTTTTTTATTCCTATGGTAGAAGGTTTGTTTTTGTCTCAAAAGGTAGAGTCATAGTTCTCATTATCATTGTATTTCCTCATACCCCAAAATGTCCCCTGGAGATTCTGATTCAGGAAGTTCTGGATCACCTCTAATGGTCAGCATTTTTATCCAGAATCCTGTATAATCTTGAAGCAGATCTCTTCTAAGAATGACACTTTAACAATTATTTTAGAAGAATAAGATGGAAAATCACATGGAGACTTAATGTTATATGGGGATTTATCATCAAACATGCTATCAGGGGTATTCTTTTTATAGGGATGTTTTTCAAATATAGTCTTTGCATAGAAAGTTAAATGCCAGAACAGGAAGCAGGGGGATGATAATTTTTCAAAAAGTGCAATGAAAGAAGCAGATCAAAGACTGTCAATGAAAACAAAAGATAGATTAAATGAGCAGATGAGAAAAGAATGCTTTTTATTTGTGTGATCAAAACCAAACAAAACAAGAATGAAATCAGCGTGAAATAATCTCTTTTATGTTTAAACAGATAGGTAACAGAGGAGAGTTTTTCTTTCACCAGTAAATGGTGAAAAGATGACCAGTAGCATATGAAAAACAAAACTGGTGTTCTATGTATGTGTTCATGTGTGATTATATGTGTGTATATGTGCATGTGAGAGAGAGAGAGAGCGAGAGAGAGCGAGTACCAGTGACAATCTGTTGGGATGTCATCAATTTGTCTGCACATCCCACTTTCTGATCAGGCATTGGGAGCATCAAGGAGCTAATCTCTCCAAATACGTTCACTTGTATTAATAACAGAGGTAAAGAGGGAAACCTTTGAAAGGTCAGCCTTTACAAAAAGAAGTGAAAAAGAATAAATGCATATTTTGAAAAAATGTTCTCTTCTCTTTGGAACAAGGGAACATAATTTTATTTCTAGTTTGGCTATATGCATACATATGCAGCTACAAAAATTTGATTTTTTAAAATCATATTTTATTGATTTACCATTGGTCTATGACACCATTCATAAACCACTCATATTTTGGGAACTTCACATTTTGGTTATGTATTGCTGCCCCACCACACCTACCAAGTTCTAGTACCTTCTGTCAAATGGACCCCTTCTACTTTTTCTCCCCACTTTCTTACCTCTCCCCCTTTAGTAAATGCCAGATATTTCAGTCTAGGAGTTATTTTTTTGTGTCTTGTTTGTTTGTTTGTTTGGTTTCGTATTCCACTTAAGAAAATATCCAGTAATTACCTTTCATCTCCTACTTGTTTAATGTAATCACCTCTACTTGCATCCACATTGTACCCAAAGGTAAGATTTTTATCTTTTTAACAGTGGAACAGTATTTCATTGAGTATATATTCCACAGTTATAACCAAACATCTGCTGGTTGGAATTTGGGTTGTTTCTACATCTTAATTATGAATAATGCTGTTATGAAAATAAGGGTACACATATTTTTTCCAAATTAATGTCTTTACATTCTTCAGTTCAATACCTAAAAATGATATTGCTGGATCACATAGCATTTCTGTTTTTAGGTTTTTGAGGAAAGATTTGATTTTTATCAGGTCACTGAGTTCCTTTGAATTGCATGCTCATTTTATATCACATCTCTACTTAACTCATTCTTCATCTCAGTGATCATTCTTTGACTTTTCCTAACTGAACATTCTCTTCACAACCCAGTTGAAGCTCCACTTTCTACAAAATGTCCCCTAAGCATTAAAGTTTACTAACTTTTTCTATCCCTGAATTGAAATCATCCTCAGAGATTACCATCCACGCACCACCCCCTTTCTTCTGAACTCAAGAGCAAAATGTTTGCATTCAGGAACTCCCCCCCCCCCCAAATTACCAGCAAAGAATCTAGAGGTTGAATCCTCCAATAAAGGAAACCTTTAGCTGCTCCCTAGCATTTATTGTATTACACCCTCACTCTTCATGAAAGAGCTATAAGTGATTCTCAGGGAGACCCATGAGGTGACCTGGGCCAGTCAGAAGGGACTTCAGGATGTCTGCCAATCTAAAGTGGGAGAATTCTCCCTCTTCAAGGATGCCATGGTGTGCAGCAAGGATGGCTGGAACACTTAGAATCAGTTTGCTCAATGTAGGGAAGGCAGGCAGAGAGGAAGCCAACATGCAGGAGAAGGTAGAGCCTCACTCAGAATGGGAGTCAGAAATCTAACCAGGCTGTACAGAGCCAATGCCACCTCTCGAGGCTTCAGTTCATTTCAACCAACATAGTTCCTTCAGAGAGTAGCCAGGGAAGGGGATTTTTTAACTTTAATATGACTCCTCATTATTTGGTGAGTTTCTCCTATTTTTAAATCCTTAGGACACCATATGTAATTTGTCTTCTCGCAACCTAATTCGTTTAGGGAATAAGCAATCTTGTAAATTCATTATGAAGTTGTGCGGCGGATGCTGATTCTAACTAGCCATGTCCACAAGTGCTGGGATAATTAATTTAGAACTGTTTCCACTACCATGTCTGTTCAAGATGATTAGTGTTCTTATGCACTTTGCTAGTACTGATAGAGATTTCTTTTATGAATTAATATCACACATTTTTTGAATGCCACATCCATTCTAATTTGGCGTCGACATCTATTGCACACAGGCATTTTTCACAAGCTGAACTTTGACTTCACATTCCTTAATTCTCATGGCAATAGATTAAATGCAGATACCTTTTCGATGAAACTGAAGAGACCCCAGTAGACATATGGATTTTAGCATTTCTGTTGTGTACATTTCTAAGCAGCACTGCAGCTGGATATAAAGTCGACAGATTTCTGGATGGATCTCACCATCTTCTGGGCTGCAGCAGAATGAAAGAGAAAAGCTGTGAGCATTCTCCAGATTTCCCTCATCAGTCATTTGTCTCAGCTCTGAGAGGGGGAAATGCTCAATACAGATTCCATAAAACCTTGAGTCTAAAATGTAGCATTTCCTACTTTTAAACTGGTGGCCAATGTCATAGCTCTTACATAACTGTCTTTCTGACTTACAGCTCTTATTCTTTCCCCATCAGTTGCGGATTGCTACTGGAAGCCTCAAATCATAAATGTTTTAAGCATTTGAAAATAACACTTTCAATTTAATTGTTGGAACAAATTTCCTAAATTTATTTTAACCATAAGAATAGCCAACCCTGCCAGGAATCGCTTATTTTTAGAGAAACTAATGAAGAGAGATTCAGTCACAAGTTATAAGGTTGTTTAGTATAAAGACCCTAGCATAATAAGATTAGAGAGCCATGATACAAATTATTTTTTATCAAGGTCTTTTGTCTCAGTGTATATAATATTCTTTTATTATTTTATGTGGCCAGTTTATAAAGCCCAAATGTTTTTAATAAAAAACATGTCTTAAAGAATAAGAAAAGTAATAAAACTCAAATAATTATGTTTACCAACCTAAAGTTTAAAAAAACAGTATGCTTATATTCCACAATTTATTCCTTGAGCTTTTTGCTATCAATTTTGACACAGCATAAATATATGAATATGATAAAAGGAGTGATCAATTTTGTTTTATTTTTTGATTAAGAGGAGAGAAGCTAATTTCTGATGAAACTATTTTATATGCAACTAAAATAGCCTGTGTTGGATAAGGCAAACTAAATAAACGGGATGATACATTAGAAAGGGAAGAAACCTAAAGGTGAACTGTCAAGCGTCCTGATGTGTTATTTTTTTTCATCACTGTTCATTTAAAATGCAATGAAATCTGATTAAACAAGGTGACATTTGGATTCGATTCATTTGTAAAGTGGGTCAGTGGTAAATGTCAGAGGTAATTAATAGAAAAGTGGCAGCTTCATTTTTATTTAAGTTCTGGAGTCACAGTTAAAACAATTTATATTTACACAATCTTTTACCTTGACAATTAACATTATCATCACCATAATTCTTACTGACCATTTTCAACACTTTTTTAGTAGATGAACCAGTTGACTTAACTCTATGGCTTATATAACACAGAAAAATGCCAACTTCTTTGTCTTTGTACCAGCAAAGGATGCACAGTCATCCTGGGTCTCTTCTTTGTCAGATAGAACAAAATACCTCCAAAGAGTTTATATGCAACATTTTGTTTTATCTGAGAAATAAATATACTACCTTACTTTCTCATTGGCATCTCCTGGTCGCACCCGAGGCCAGCTTTGGATGCCAGTGAATCTTGGCAAAAGTCCTAGCTTTTCTTTCAGAACTTCACCGATGGGTACCTTCCCCCCCAAGTGCTCTTGGTATCCCTCTACACCCCCTGCCCTGCTCCCCCATCTCTCATTACATCTCAGCTTCGGCCCTTCAAAATGCCATCTCTTCATACACAGTCAGACTCTGAAGGAATAAGGGGCAATAATGGCTCATGTAACAAAAAGTGATTCCAATTTAGTTGCTGCTAATACATTGATTTTGATAGAAACGTTTGAAGACATGTCTTACCCCAAAGGCAGCTGGAGGGAAAATGTTTTAAGCAGCCAGGTCTTCTCTGTACTGTTTCATCATCCCAATCATAGCTGTCTGTTTTCACCCACGCATAACATGGGTTTTGGCGGCTCATATGCAGATTTTTTTGAAACCTATAATAAATCTGTTGTATGTATTGTACATTTGATGAGTGGGACAATTAGCCAGTACAGTGTCATTCCAAACCATGGAGTATACTTATTTTCAGAAGTACAAAATATGTGCCTGATGGCTAAGTTCCCAAAATATACAAAATTCATATATAGATGACATTTTATGTAATTTAAACAAATGACTACCATATTAACATCTCCTAAAACCCAGGGTTTTTTTATTTATGATTTTACAGCTAGATAGAAGAAGAAAACCATGCCTTAAGTATTTTGAGAAAATAACCCCCACAAAACAAAAGGCAGGTCAAAACAAGGGTTGAGTACTAATAGCTAACATTTTCTTGGTGCCATCTCTCAAGTACCCATGTACCCGGTGGAGATTCTGGAAGCGCCATACCTTTCATAAATGTTATGGGAATGAGCTTTGCTTGCACCAGAAACAAAGTCTGCCCCACAAAAATTGATTTGTGCTCATGTTGCCTTTTAAGCATTCAGTTAAAAAGCTATACATCCACTTCTAGATTAGCTTTTAATATCTTGAAAATAGAAAGCAACTAGTTAAAGAGCAGTGAAATGTCTTTTTGTTTGTATTTCACAACGCTGTGATCAGGTTACCAAAAGTTCATTCAAAGACAAATTTCCAAATGAATTATAATATGTCTAATGTTATCAGCAGTGGACTAAAAATACATTTTGAGAAGCACTAGGAGCATGTAGGTTATTTTTGTGACAAATGAGTAAGAGTCAGAACATGGAGAATAAAGGAAAGGCCAAGAAAACAACAATTTAAAAATTGAAACTTCCTAAGGATAAATGACTTATGGAAGAAATATTTACATTAAAACAAAATCAGACTTTCTCCAGGAAATGGAAGTAACTTAGCTTGGAGGTCACTTTACCACACATTACATACTTTGTCTTGAGTGATTCACTCTTATTAATCAAGTTTAGGTCTATCTGAGAGTCATCCCTGAGGTGATAATCACTCAATTCAGTCAAAGAAATTTTATGAGGTAGTGACAGGTTGGTGATTATCTTCTACTGAACATAAGTCAAGAGCTAACCTGATTGTTTTGAGTAATTTGAAAACCTAAGTATTCACAGAAAAATTCCCTCAAAGTCAACTCCAATATTCCAGCAATTTAGAGCTTAACTTGAAGCCAGAAATGTTAAAGTAACTGCCACATTATGAATCTTTCAATCAACTACTTAAATGAGATGCAGATTTAATGACTTAGTCACAGAGCTTAAGAAACCTGAACTGCTACAGGAGCAGGGTAATGGGAAACATATTGCCTCTGCTACTGATTGATCATGGGAACGCTTTCCATCATGGATACTCCTATTTTTAACTCAAAAAGTAGTATGATGAGTACCCGCCAGAATGTCTATAATTAAAAAGACTGATGATACCAATTGTTGATCATAGGGAACAAGGGACTCTCATACATTCTTGGTAAGAATTAAAATGGTACAACTCCCATAGAAAAAAATTCTGGAACTGCCTTAAATACATCTACATCTATATCTACAATATACATCTACCCTATGACCTGACAATTCCATTTCTAGGTATTCATGTAAGAGCAATGAAAAGATTCACAAGAAGATCTCTTCCCTAATGTCTGTAGTAGCTTTATTTAGAATAACCCTAAATCGGAAATGGTCTAGCTGCCTATGTCAGAAGAAAACTGAACAAAGAATCTAGTGCTTTCTTCCAAGAGAATCATACTCAACAATTGAAAGAGTAAATTCCTGACACATAAAGCTCTATGAGAAGATCTTGAAAACATGGTCTCAAACAAGAAAATCTTAATAAGAAAGAGTAGAAACTCTATGAACCCATTGCCATAAAGTTCCAAAACTGAAGAGATGAGCCACTGAGGGCAACTAATAGACCAATGATGGTGAGAGAACTGACTGGGAAAGAGCATGTGGGTAATGTTCTCAATCTAGGTAGAGGGATGTAAATATTTAGCATGACATACTGAAATGTGCACTCAAGATGTGTGCACTTGATTAAATGTAAACTTAAAAATGATAAAATTGAACTCTACTTAATTATATGCACAAACAATTTAGGATAGTTTATTGCCCATGTAGGGAATTACCAGGGTGCAGGCAGGCGGGGGTGGGGGGATGCCTCTTCCATTTCACTCTCACTCCAGCTAATCATCAGGAGGATGAAGAACATTCATAATACAAGCCTCATCATAGAATGGGTGAGGGACCAAGTGAAAATCCAAAGCACAAGCCTGAGCTGGACACAGCACATGGACAATCGAGAGAACCAGTTTATGCGAGACAAGAGAACAACTATGGAAACACGATGTCACGAGATGCACCTACATGCTCCCCGGGTCTAGAAGACAAAAGACTTCTTTTCGGAGATGCCTTTTAGGAGATCAAGGCACCCCTCCCCGCACAATGGGAGAGGAGAGGAGGGCCAAGAACTGGGGGCATCAGCCCCACAGCAGGGTTGCAAAATGAAACAGAAAGAGATGATCTACAATAGCCACTCATGGATGCCTGTATCCACAGAGAAACTTCTTCAGAGACACTGGCAGGGTTGAGACATCCCCCCCCATCTGATACCAGAACCATAAGGTAAAGCAGCAAAACAACAGAAATGGGATTGGAGAAGACAGCCTCCAAAGAAAACATGGACAGATCACAAATGAATACAGATTGGCCACCCTATGCAATCTTAAGACTGAACACCTACTAGCAAGGCTCACCTGGTTCCAATAACACAGTCCCTCATCCAGTGAAAGGACACTGCCACATGAAAGAAAGAGACTAATGGACTTAGCACAACTAGTAAACAACAAAGAGTGGGGTTGGAGAGAATGGAAGGGGCACCAGAGGGAGGAGGGAGGGGGGAGTATCCCAAAAACCATTTGCTACAGTTGTGATAGTGAATAAAAATAAATATTTTTTTAAAAGTGGTGTATCAGCATGGATAGACACCTAGCTATGTGATAAAATATAATAAAATGTTATCTTGCTGTATTTTTTTGAGACTGTACATGATGGACATTTCACACACTGTCCAAGGACTCCCATTTCCTTAAATAATTACGTAGCATAAATCGAACAGAACAATTAGGGAGCTTTGCGACAGTAAGGTCCACTTACAGAATTAAACAGGAATTTTATTTTGTCCAGGATGCCAGACTTTGTTGTTTCTGCAGCTGCTAAAAGCTTTTTAAAAACCAGAGGAATGTTTGTTGTTTTGAAGATCTGTCTCTAATGTAATAGTTTATATATTTAGTTGAAGACAGCAAGACGTAATGAAAGGAAAATGGGTTCTGGAGTCAGAAAACTTAGCTCTAAATATAGAATTAACTGCTTCAAACTGTGGTCTTTGGAAAATTTTAGTTTCCCTGCGCCTCAGTCTCCTCAGCTGTGAAGTAGGTTTAACAACTGTTTACAATTGAAGTATCTCAACTTGATGCAAGAATTAGATGAGAGTCTGTGTGAGAAAACAAGTCGAAACTGTGAAGGATTGTTAAAGTTGGCTGAAATCCATCGTAACACACCAACATTGTGTTAACTTTAAACTTACATATGGTCTTTAGTGTGACAAATTATCTGCTATTCTCTAACATTATATGTTTACAGTTCCCAAATGTGAACTTCAGTTAAATAAACAGGTCATTAGGTTGAGAAAAAAAGCTATCACCTCATTGACAACGACTCAGCATTTTGCAGACACAGATGATAACGGAAAAACACTTGGAGGCTGTCAGCTAGCAGAGATAGAAACCAGAACTCCTGTTACAGAAAATCTACCCAAATTCATCTTTTCAAAGTCAATTCTGTTGTTGGTTATTAAGCCAATGGCAAAGGTGCCTAATGGATGAGGGGAGAGGATGATATTCTTTGCGAATATCTAGAGCGAACAGCTAGAAAAGGATTCAATGACTCACCTAAAATTAATGATCTCCAGGGTGTCTTTTCAAATAACCCCCTAGTTTCCTCTCAGGTGGAGCCTACTTACAAGGACCCCCAAATTCTGTGCCAAATTCACCTGGCACAGAGCCCAGAAACCCACCTTCATTTGGTTTCTGTAAAGGATAATTTTGAAGGTGGCCCTGTGTGAATTTATGTAATCAGTGGAGATTTAGAGGCCAGGGTGTGTGTGTGTGTGTGTGTGTGTGTGTGTGTGTGTGTGTGTGTGTGTGTGTGTGAGAGAGAGAGAGAGAGAGAGAGAGAGAGAGAAAGAGAGAGAGAGAAACAAAGAGAGAGAGACAAAGAGAGAGAGACCCAGTTATTATTTTTGGCTTTAGGTTCATAAATGTGATTACAGGAAAAATCTGAGTTTATAAACAGAGAACAGATGCCAGGTACACCTTTTGTTTTACAACCAAAATGGATATAGCAATAAAAAGAGAATCAGAAGCATGGGACAAAGTCATTTTTTAAGGTGTTTGTATATATATACATATAATATAAAAAAATACATATATATATAGTAGCTAACTCTCCCCACTATCTCCATTTTCCCCATAATCTTCCTCTAGAGAGTTTTTATGAAAATTGTTTCTTGGGTAGAAGCCTCTTGCATATTCTTCATAAAAAATCATAGTGAGCTTGTTTCCCCAGAACCTTTGAAGACATTGCGTTACTGCAGTAACTCCCTCACTGCACAGCTAGCCATGACATGGGAACATGTGACTTGGTGTGTCCTTGCCATGGAACACAAGTTGGGATCTATCTCTACCCTGGAGTGATGAAGGTTCTGTCAGAAATGCAATGACTTTTAACAACAGAATGAAGTCTGAATTGCCATGGGATTGATTATCTTTGGCGGTGACTTTGGGTACTTTTCTGCAAAGCAAGGCAGTTCATAGATGCCAGAACCAGTCAGGGGTGGATTCTAGTCTCCACCTCCCCAGTGCTTTTGGTTTTCCTCTTGGCAGGATCTTTGACCTTTGCTCATGAGCTGCTAATGAATGGAGAGTGTGACAAATGCTATTTACAGCACGATTTACAATTGCCAAGATATGGAAAGAATCCATATGCCCCCAAACTGATGAATATCTGAAAAAGATGTGGTATAGTTTACACAATGGGATATTATGCATCAATCAAAGAAGACAACCTTATGTCATTCGCAGCAACTTGGATGGAGCTAGAAGGAATCGTGTTAGCGGAAATAAGCCAGAAAGAGAAAGAGAAATAAGGGATGGTCTCATTTATATGAGGTGTGGAATGTGGAAGCAGATTGAGAGATGGAGAAAGATACGAGAAAAACCTAGATAAGAGAAAACCTAGATAAGAGAAAAACCTCCTATCTCTCTAGCCCCCTCTGGCACACCAGAGGGTGGGCAACAGTATGTCTCTCACATGTAACCCAGCTTCCTAACCTCTTTAGAATGACCTATGACCTATTAGTAATAACTATGCCCTCACAGGTAAATTCTCCTGCTATCACCCAGCCCCACATCCTCCCTGCTGTATGTCACGTATGCTTTGCTACTTCCTCATTACATCATTGTAACATTTCCTTTTCCTGGGATACATAAGGAGCTTCACAACTTAATTAAAGTTGGACCTAGACATGCTTCCCAGGATCCTCATTCTGTGGGCTGGCCTCACAGATCACTGTCAATCTCTTCTGTCTCATTTCTTCTTCATTCTACACACAACTCCTAACATAAGGGATTTAGGAAAAACAAACGGACAAGAAAAATATAAAACTGACAAAAATATAGAACTGAAACATAAGAGTGAGAGAAGGGGAGGAGGGAGAAAATGGGGGGGGGAGTACAAAAGACTGAGATTGTTCTCGGGTGATAAGGTGATGGGAGAACCTTGGGGCAGACAATGATGTAATATATATATGCATATATACATATATCTATACGTGTGTGTATACACAGATATATATATATATGTGCAATCAATAAAAAAGCTAAAAACAGTGGAAATATAAAAGCTTACTCCAGAACTATCAATTTTCTATCAACATCACACAACTTACAATAAATAAGACCAAGAATATTAACATTGACTATAAATCTTTTTTTATTTTAAATCATGATATGCTACTATTTAAGGCTTTAAGAGAACTGGGTAGTGACTGTGGTGGTGAGGAAGAGGTTTGGAGGGCATTTTTCAGGGCATTCATGGTCAAAGTGATACAGGACTACACACCACAACTTTTTTTTTCTTGATACTTGAACTCATTTTTATTGATGAGGAGAAAGCAAATTCACAAAGCAGTATTTCTTCAATGCCCCAAATAAAACCTCTCATTTTGTCTTGGTCTTTCACCACATCTTTCAATTTTTCCTGACTTGAGCATCTCCTAGCCTTTCCATTTTCCCTTTTGACTTGCTCAGTGTTTTCCCCTTTCTGGTCTCCAGTTGGAAGTTATTATAATGTCTACAAACAGCTCTTTGAGTCCTGTCTTACCAGATGTGGTGATTCAACAGAGAGGGGCCTGTGATTCTTGAAATCTGAGTTTTGGATGTTTGAATCTCTGCTGGGCTGGCATCAGCTCTCTGGGTTACTTCCAAGGTTATAAGGCAGTTCTTTTCCATTGACTATAGCTAGTCACGCTATTTGAAAACATTAAATTTTATAGCAATGTGCATATTTTTATATTTATAGGTATATTAAAGAAGCATATGTTTATTTCTACATTTTAATCTGGAAAATATTTTAGGCATCTAAAACCAAGTTTTCAACCTCTGATGCCATTTTCAACTGAAAAGAACTGGAAAGAACTTAACTAATTAATTTTTATTATAGTCAAAGTTAAGATTTAAGTTTTACTCATCACATATAGCTACCAATGCAAAATGTTGCTCAACACAGTAAGTTATTTATAATATATTGATTATATTATACAGTCATATACAGTTACATAGTCATAGACTAATTATCAATTTCATTGTTTTTGTCAATTCCAGTGGCCTCTCTTGCATGTGAGACACATTAGAGTGATGATCTTTGGGGTGACCAAGGTCAGGAGGGGCTACAAAATGTGGACCAAAATTCAGACAGGCCTGAAATTCTATTCTTCACACTGACAAAAACGTTAAACCATAAACATTGTTTTGGTAGGGTTGAGGGAAAGATGACTTTTTTTTTTTTCATATTCGTAACAACAAGCATATATAGCTTCTATCAAGAGTTAGACTTTTTTTTTAAAAGCATTTTGCATTTTAAAGCATTTGCAGCCTGCATTTTCAGCTTAAAACTCCTGCCCATCATAGAGGTTCTTTAAATGTTGCATCTAATAGGATTCCATGGTGTCATTCTGTCATTCTATTGGCATGTGATGATAATTTGTATTTTTTGCAGAACTCAAAAATGATACTTTATGCTAATGTGGAAATGTGAACTAAACAGATGTCAGAGTTATTTTTTACAAAAAAGCAGAGAGCTTTATGCAAACATGAACCACTACATGGAAAAGACCATATTTTACCATCAGTTTTTCCATTGGTCTGTACATTTCTTGAATCCATAAAATTTATCTTATTTATGTCTATAACCTCCAACACTTAGCAGACTGTCTGCCATTCAAACAATTCACCATGGTACACATGAATTGAAGAGGCAGGGGGCTGCTTCTGTCATTGTCAGTCCCATTCCAACATTAGAAATTAGTTTCTTCAAAACATGAATTCAAAAGGACATCTGTACTAGAATATTTATTACAGCATGATTTACATTAGCCAGGATATGGAAACAACCTGAATGCCCCAAAACTGACGAATGGCTGAAAAAAAAGCTATATATGTATACAATGGAGTACCATTCAGAAATCAAAACAGACAAATATGACACATTTGTGATAACATGGATGGATGGACCTAGAAGGAATCACATTGAGAAAGAAAAAGAGAGAAATCAGAAGGTCTCATTTATAGATGGCATATAGGGATAAACAAAATAAAATACACAAACACACACATACACAAAGACCAAGAGAAAAAGTAAAAACAAGTTAACAACTAAAGTATACAGCCCAACGGGCGATTGGGGGTGGGGAGGGATCATGGAAGGAAGGACAAGAAGATTAAGATGAAGGTTCACAGGTGATAGGAAGGTGGGAGAACCCCAGGGAATACAATGATGTAAAATACAGCTATCTAGATATCTGTACATAGATAAGTATACAAACAACAACAAAAATGAATTAATAAAAAATAAAAGAGATTCGTTTAAGAGTTTCTTTCCTTTCAGCTCTCTTTTTTCCTTTAAACTATTTAAAAAGCAGAGATATGTTAAAGACACTTAATACAGATAAGTAAAAAGAGGAAGCGATGACAAACTAATCACAGAGATATTCATGCACAGGGTTATTTCTACCCAGATTAATCTCCTCAAGAACAGGGACGTTTTTCCCATTGCTTCCTTCTCTCCCATTTAGTCTAGTTCATTGAAATGAATTAAACGGAATGTACAAAGCTGATGTTAAGGAGGGCGCTGAACTGGATGGACCATGTGCATGAGTCCACGTGGACCACCTAATGCTATCAAAGGGGCAAAGTTAGTAACTTCAGGTTTAAGTGGGTCAGTAATTGATGACAGAAGAGGGAGGTGTTTGACTGCAGTAGTTCACATTAGGAAAAAATAATAACAGTAGCCACATAAAACGTAGAAGGGTTAGATTCAAAGAGTGTCTAGGTTTGTAGCCTAATTTCATCACTAGTAACTTTGAGACTTCGGGAAAATTTTTTAAATTCTCAGTACCTCAAATACTAAATACTAAATTACTATGTACATGACATTGTATTGAAGGATTTAAGTGAAGTGATACATAGGGACTCTGCAGTATGGCCATAACAAATGTGAATGATTGGAGAAATGGGAAGGGGGCAATTATGTGCTTTATGTCAAGACAGCCTTAGACCCTTGTGACAGACAGCTTTCCTACTTAATTATTAACTTCAATAATATTGCTGATGTCCTGCTGTTCAGAAAAGGGTGAATTGGGGCTAAAAAGGAAAGCATTACTTTTTCTGAAGTCCTTTTAAAAGGGTTCATGGAAACTCATCATTACTCTACGATGTTTTACTTGATGATAACCTACTGCAATTCTCCTCCAAGACAAATTAATTTTCTGAATGGTGATTGAAAACTTGCAATGTTTTATTCCTTCTTTGATGTTGGTATCATTTTACTGCCATCAAGTTTCCGGCTAAGTGGCAGCACCACGGAGTGCTATATGTACTTTTTCTTTCTTTCTGAAGGACCAAGCATAGAGAGACAGGCATTAGGTGACACGTAATGAGAGGGCACTGAGCCTTTGCCCATGGTTAGCTCAGGAATGGAAACAGTTTTTCAGAGCAGACAGACATATGGGTAGATGGAGAGAGTGATGAACAAATATTTCGGTCTGTCTCTCCCATGGACGCAATGGTTTTTTGATTTTCAAAATAGCAAAATAGCATCTCGAAGAGCATTAGGCCTTACCCAGGGGGACAAAAGTTGTGAACTTCACTGACAAAAGAGTGGCAGGTAGACCATGCTTTTTATTTCTGTGCATTTGATTCAACACAAGCAAAATCTGATATAATGAATATTAACTGGAGATCTGCTAAGTGACAGACACTATACTAAACACTTACATCTCATTTAATTCTCATAACGAGTCTATGAAGTGGTTTCTACCATTATCCCCTCTATACAGACTGAAGGGAGTGAGGTTCAAGAGAGGTTACCGATCTTGTTCAAGGTCACACACATAACAAATGCAGTGACAAGACTTAAACCTTTATTTATGCTTCCAGCCGACACAGAACATTACTGAAATGGAGTGCTCAGGAACTAAACTGTATTTTATGCTGGCTCATTCATCCCATACATAATTATTGAGAGCATGCTTTATAAAAAAAATTCACTAGCAATGAAATAATCATTTTTTTCTACTTGGCTTTTGTTGAACTACTAAATTATTGTGGTTTAAAAGTCAGCGTTACTCCAGGTTCTTCCATTTTCCCATTTATAATTAGTGCACAATGATCATTTCTGCCTAGCTCAAAGGAAATGCAAAATACCAAAGGAGCATAAATATACATAGCACAGGAGGCTCACCAAGCCAGGCAAGCTGGTCTAGAAGAGGGCTTGGGGAAAATTGCCACTGTACTGAGTGCCCTTGAGCCCCCAGGAACACCTCTATGCAGAACAGTAGGAATAGGTCAAGGGCATGGGGTGGACTGGACACAGCATCCTCTGTGTCCTTTTCTATGTACATAAAAGCAAGTACACTTAGGAGGAAGGGGCAGGTGGTCCTGGTGGTGTTCAGGGGCCGTCATTATGCTTTTTTGCCTAAGGAAAGGCAAGCATATCCAGGATGCAGTAACAGATGAGAGGCTCCAAGTATTTCTGCCACTAAAAATTAATGAATTGATTTTAAACAGAATAATCTGATAAGAGTCCTATTATGAAAATTCATTTGAAGAAAAAGATCAGCCATGAAGAATTCATAATTTACATATTGAAAACAATAAACACAAATTGAAAAAAAAAACTAAGATGCCACCGTGAGGTCTCTTTATTATCACTTCACTGAGAATATGAGTGTTCTCCGCACTAAAGCAGAAGGGAATCTTGTAAATGATTTGCAAAGTGTTTTAGAAGCGAGAAGTGGAATAAATATGTTGATGCAAATAGATGACAGTGCTGGTGGCTAATAGCACCGCTGGGTTTAGAACATAAGAGTTTCAAACTATTATACTGAGACAAGTAGTCTTCAAACATTGGATGCCACATATATACCTATTGAACAATTAAATGTGCGCTTCTAGTCTCCAACGTCTATTTGTTGACAAATCATTCAGCTATAATGACATTAACATTTTTGGTACACTCAGAGCACCCATGATTAGAATTAGAAAGAATACCATTGAATATAAAATTTTAATACTTTTTTCACATTATATGCCTATGTCACCTTGAAGCCCAGAGACTTAGAATGGCCATTCTCAATCTTTTTTTTTTTTTCTGAGACTAGGTCTCACTATTTTTGCCTGTGGAACCACAGACTCACGTTCTCTGAAGTAGCTCAGACTCAAGCAATCCCCAGTCTCAGCTTCCCAGGTAGCTGGGATTACAGGCATGCGCCACCACAGCCAGCTATTTTTTTGGAACTAGGTCTCGCTATGCGCCCCTGGTGGGATTCGAACAGTGATCCCTCGCCCCAGCCGCGGCCTCCTAGGCTGCCACTTACAGGCACGTGCCACCATGACTGGTGATTCTCAATCTTATTGTCATTAGAATCACCTGAAAGACTTATTAGCCCACAGAACACTGGGCTCCATCTCTAGTTTTCGATTCAGTATGTATTCCCTGAAGCTTGATGATTTCTTTCCAATGAGTTACCTGCTGATACAGAAATCACACCTTGAGAAACCACAGGTAGAGCGTATTTCAGTCATAACACTTGCTAAAGTGGGGAGGCCCCTGAAACCCGAAAGAAAGAAGCAATAATGTTGGCATGCTAGTGATAAAGCTGATATTTAACCAAATGATCCTGTGGAGTGTTCCCAAATCCTAACACAGAGCCACAGAGCGAATTCCATTAAGCAAAAGAGTCAGTAAACATCCAAGTACATTCCAGGCACATAGGGAGAAAAATGTTTTCAGCTGACATTAGCGCAACCTGAGTCAGTAGATGCAAACCCACACCTTAGCTGAAACTTAAGCAGATGGAGGACTCCAGGAAGCTCCAGGACTACAGTGATGGGGTACCCAGCATGACAAATACCCTTCCCCCAGAAGCCAAGCCTTGCTTGGCAGCTTATTTGAAAGACCTCCTAGAGGGTGTGCACTGAAGTTGCAAATCCTATTTGGTTTGCACTCCAGGTTCTATCCTAATTTTTTAAATGTCTTGTTTCAAAGTTTCCTTTCATGTTGGCCCTCCTTCATTTCCTGTCCTTGAACTAATGACTCAACACTCTTAGTAGGAACTAGCACCTTATTGCAAATCAAAGGAGATAGATACAGCAACACCCACTATACAAATTGGTATACTAGCTAACAGAGAGACCCTCCCCCCACATGGTGAGATGACTGGAGCTAGACTCTGTTGCAGGCAAGGGCAAGACAATAACCATTAATTCCGAGGCCCTCTGCCTCCTGTTCTGAACAAATCACCTACAGGGTGCTCCTTGGAATGCCTATGGGGACACAGGAGAACTCACATTCATTATAGCTCACACACAACACAGAGCTCAGAGCACACACCCAGTGTGCTTTCAGTGATGACAATGACTTGAGGGATGTGAGGCTGCAGCATCAGCAGCGGTCTCAGTGAGAGGACATCAGGACAGTCCCCTGCCTGCCTTTGTTTAGGTGTAAATCCTGGTTGTTTCTCTGCATCACAGGCAAAAAGCACTTGTACCACGGGTGGGGGCCATCACTCCGTAGAATGGGGCAGGGAAACTGGAAACATGGATTCCAGCAGGAAAGGAAGGAATCATAGAAAAAAACCTGTCAGACAAGAACACAGAGGGAAAGGGCCAGTGAGGGACAAATCTGCGTGGGTACATGTGGAAATCTTCACCAGAGGAAGGTTGCACAGACAGCTGCTAATGGTGCCATGAAACATCTTAGGAACACAGACCTTTCCCAAGGATGTAGGTAGGCAGGGATCCATGTCTAGTGAATTTTTATACTATGTCTCTATGTCTTATTTCTGCCTTTGCTTTTTTAAAAAAACAGTGCAGTTCCACTTTTTCAAAAACGTCATTTCTTTTCCAAGGTCACTGCTTCGACCAGTGTGTGCTTAATTTCCAAAACATGAGTATGTGAAGTCTCCTAGCAATAGACACCAAGTCAGTTCCCTCAACTAAGAATTATAAAAGGCAGCTGCCCTTACAGTTTAAACATGTCCTCTAATTAAAGATACAAATCTTGAAATGTTTTTCTTCTCTCACCACTCTATCCTGCACACACACACACACACACACACACAAACATACACACACACACACAGAGAAAGAGAGAGAGAAATTTGTTTTTTTAAGTGAAGCACACAGTGTTCTACCAGAAAGGAATAGTATCAAATAAAAATAATAGCAGGGATTAAAAAAAATAATCACTTGGTCTACAAGGAGCTGAGAGAAAACCTTAAAAAAACAGTCAGAACTTGTACAAGGGCAATTTCTCCAAACATCAAGCAATATTATACTTGCTTGCTTTCTGAAAATGAGAAAATAGCATTATGGGAAATTAAAGGAATTTTACATGAAATGGAAAGCTTGTGTTTGACAATTTTTTAAAAATTTGACCACCTGGACTTTTTTTTTCAATTACAATCATTTTAGGTCAATTTTATGGGTTTTGTTTTTTAACTTATCATTCTATCATAAACCATATACCTATTTTAAATATTTCAACAAGATGATGAGGGAAGAAAATCAAACAGTACATGTGCAAAAGAGGAAACACTAAAGGTTAATAGATACATGGAAAAATACTCAACTTCATTAGTAATCAGGGAAATGCAAATATTAATCAGTGAGCTCTTTTATTTCATATCCATTAGATTAGGAAACTGAAAGTCTGAAGCTACCAAGTCTTTCAAAGGAACTAGAACATATTCCAATTGGAGGATGAAGTGATATAACATTGGAGAACAACTTGAAGGTCAGTTCAGTAGAGGTTGTGCATGTTCAGCCACTTGCCATTCTACCCTCTGTCTGTCTTCTGGAGCAAAACTTTTCAATAGAATTTCTTACAATAACAGAAATACCCTTCTTTGCTGAGAAGTAAGGTAGCCTTACCTGGCTATGGAAGGTTTGAAATAGTCACAGAAAATAACTGATGAATACATTCCTTATAGAATTATACAAAATATTCTTTATACAATCTGCTTTTGAATGTTCCTATTTATTCCTAAAATCTTTTTTTTTAATTTAAAAAAATTGGGTTCCCATAAGATTCTTAAGTTTCTTTTGTCTTTTTTAATACAATATGGTCCCTTGCTTTTCTTCCCCATGACACTTGCTTTTTTGAAGAGATCAGGAACATCACCTGCTAAAATGTTTCACATTCTGAATTTACCTGTTTCTATGTGATGTTATTTAACTTGTACACAGAAATGTCAAATATTTATGTAGCTAATGTGTCAAATGTTTCATTTTTGGCCACTGACTTTAGTGTCATTTTTCAACAGACCATTCTCAACTCAATCATATAATGTGTATCTCTACTATTTTTCAGTCTTTTAACTATTTCAAGATTTACAAGTAAATCTATAATCCATTTATTATTTTGGTAAAATGTGTGAAAAGATACTTAATAGATTTATCGTGCCACTTTTGGGAATTAAATAAATTATTAGATGATAGTATTGACAATCAAGTTTATGAGTAGTAACTTTAATACAACAGTAAATCACAGATAATGTCCTTTGAGAGTCTACAGTTATTTTTTATTAGATTTCAGATATATGTCAAACAGATGATGCATCAAAGAGAAGGAAAGGTTATGAGAAACATTTTAAAATAATCAATATCTAGTTTTACGTCAATAGCTCATTCTATTTCATTAATCTTCCCCAAAGATGAACTAGCATTTTTCGTAATAATGCAGGCTATAGTTCTGATTACCGTGAATGATGATTTCAAATAGAGTTTATTGAAATGAGTTTATTGTACTATCTACAAAATCACTACTTATACAGAATGTAAGTGGAATTGATACATCAGTGATGCATTTCTGTCATCACATAAGCTTTACTAGGACATCAGATGATAATATTTCCTCTATCTTCAAAATTAGAACTGAAACTCTTTCTGACAGGATTTCCCCAATCATTATGTCACAATTTAGCTAACTTTAAAGGAGAATCAAATTATCTCTTTCTCATGAAACCTCCTGAATTATGTTTACATGTTCTTAATATTAGATTTGGTTTTCTGAAGGGCAGTAGCTAATGATGGGAAATGCATAAAGTAGAAAGCTTTTAAATTTTTGTCAGTATGAACTGAGAAGCTGTGGTCTATAAGCTCAGAAATTCTAATGTTCAAAATGTCTATTCACCAGAAAGCTGAAATTAAAGAGTGAAGATAAGAATTTTCACATATTGATTTTGGTATTATAGCTGTTATTACTATTACTCATTTTTTAAAAAACTGTTTCAAGAATGGCCCAAATAAAAAAAGTGGGCAACAACAAGTGCTGACATCGATGTGGAGAGAAAAGAACACCTTTACACTGCTGGTGGGAATGTAAACTGGCCCAGCCACTATGGAAAACTGTGTGGAGGACCCTCAAACTAATGAAAATGGAACGACCATTCAATTCAGCAACCCCATTTCTGGGAATCTACCCAAGGGAAACAAAAACACTAATTCAAGAGAACACCTGTACTCAGATGTTTATTGCACCATTATTTATAATAGCCAAGATATGGAAACAACCCAAATGCCCCAAAACAGATGAATGGGTCAGAAAGTTGTGGTCTATGTACACAACGGAATATTATTCATCAATCAAAACAGACAAACATGTCATTCGCAACAACATGGATAGAGCTAGGAGGAACCATGTTAGTGGAAATAAGTCAGAAAGAAAAAAGAAATACTGGATAGCCTCACTTATATGAGGGATATAGGGAAAACAAACAAACGAATGGACAAGAAAGATTTAAAACTATCAATAGAACTGAAGCATAGAGCAAGAGAGGGGGAAGAGGGTAAAATCAGGGGAGGGTGAGGGCACCTGTGAACATTAAGATGGTTCACAGGTGATAAGGTGGTGAGAGAACCTCGGGTTAGACTATGATGTAAATATATGTATATAATAATAAAAATAATTTTAAAAAACTGTCTCTATTGACTCAAACTAAACACATGCCTTTCTTAATCCATCACTTTAATCTTAGGCATTTACCCAAGAGAATTGAAAAGCTATATGCACCACAAGATCATATACAAAGATATTCACAGCAGTTTTATTATAGCCCCAAAGTGGAAACAACTCAAATATTATTCAGTAAGAAAGTGGATAAATGGCAGTGCATTCATACAGTAAAATGCTATAAAGCAATTCTAAAAATCCTGTTAAACGCAACACAGGAATGAATCTCACATATACTGTATGATTTTATTTATATGAAATTGAAGAGCTGGCAAAATGACTCTATGGTAGAAGTTGGAATAGTGGTTATTCATCTCTTGGGTGTGAAGTTAAGTGGAAGGGGCAGGATGAAACTTTTGATGGGCTGGGAAAGTTCTGTATCTTAATCTAGGTAGTGGTTACAAAGATTTCTACACATGTAGGAATTAAGTGAACATTAGCACATTAACCAACTGTATTATATGTATGTTCTGTCTCATGTGATCTTGTTTCATCACTCTCCTCTCCTCCGCCCTGTTGCAGTCCTTTCTGAAGCCCCCCAATTCTTACTACTAAACCCAACACACAATTTTCTGTCCTTTTTGGAATGTCCACACTCGATTCTCCCTGCTTCTTGAAACTCTGCAATGCTGCCTTTGGTTTCACTCTAGCCTCTCATGGGACTGGTTCTTAGTCTTTAGTACTGGTTCTTTATCTCTGTCTGTTCTGCAGGGTGTCTCCAGGGTACATTTCATCTCCCATTACAGACTCTCCCTGACCCATCCTATCAGTTCCCGTTATTGCCATTAATACTCGCAACATCTACTTCCAGTCCAGATCATTTGCCGAAGTCCAGAACTATTTATCCAACAATTTATCAGGCATTTCCAGTTAGACTTCAGTCAGGTATTCACCCAGTACGATGATCGGCCTCTCAAATCCCTTTGGGATTTTCTACCTCCATGAGTGATACTTCCATTCATTCAGATGAACAAGCCAGAATTTTATGGGCTAGTCTTAATTTACTTACCTCTTTTCAGACTAAGTTTGAGTGCTTTGATTTTACCTACGTAGTTAACTCAATTCCTTTTGCTGCCTGTCATCTTATTACATGAACTGGTTTCAATATTACAGCTAATGTAAATTTTAAGAACAACATCATCCTAAGTTTTGCTACTTTCCAACTCATTTCCATTGTACATCCAGTGAACTTTCTAATTGCAAATTTGAAAATATTTATTTGATGAACATTTTGCTCTCAGGATTAAAGTCAGCTGCTCAGTATGGCTCACGATAGAGGTTTTATTCACCTCTCTAGCCTAGTCTAACTGTCTCCTTATTTATTACTACCCTATAATCTTAAAACCACACTCAGTTCTAAAATACAGTATGATTTTTTGGTATCCCAGAGCTTTTGCTCATGTTCTTCTTCTGGATGTTATGCTTTTCTCCACTTCTTTGTCCCCCCAAACTTCTATACATTTAAAAACCAAAACTTAAATATCAACATCACTTTCTCTGGGGAATTCCTAAATCCCTACTCTATATAAGGTGTCATCCCAAGGCAATGTGTCACACTAATTGTCATCACCTGTTTGCCTCTATCTCCCACTGCAGGGACAGGGTAACCAAGGTAGAGACTGTGTCTGATTCAATTTTGTGTCCCAGTGCCCAATACTACCGTCTCTGACACAACTAACTTCATCTGTTACATGACATTTAATCCAAACCTGCATAGATGACTGGATATTAAATGCCACTAATGTACTCATCTGTGCCATTGTTCTGTGAATAGTAAGCAGTGAATCAAGGGTGTCTAGAGCATCATCTTTCCTGGCATTTCTGGAAAGGGAGTCCAATTCAAATGTTTGTGAAAATACTGAAAGTTCTATCCATAGTACAGAGATCCTAGGAACAATATTTTGGCAATAGAAACTAGAAGTCTTGATTCAAAGTTAATAATTAAAGATGATGAGAAGATCTCTGACCTTCCTTTTCCTTTTTCCCCTTTTCTTTTGTTCTTTGCAGGGAGAGTAGAGTTTACACTCTTTGCCTATGCTCTACCCATGCTCCACATAGTTTCTGCATAGACAAGCCCGTGAACTATCTCCACTCCCCCCCCCCCCCACTCAGGCTACTATGCAGACCTGCCATGGTCTCACCTGCCCTTGTTTTTTTAGACTCAGGGATCCATGAGAGGTAGATCCTGGGTCTCAGCTGTGTCACTCACAATACCCAAACTTTTCCCCACCCAATGAGTATTGAGCTGGGATAACATCTGTTTATTTGTTGGAATAATGGCAAAGACATTTTTTAAAATGAAATGAGTTAGAGGACAATTGTTAGGCTCCACATTAGATACCATTTGTTAGGTCCTGCCATTTGTTAGGAGTTCTGTGTGAAAGAAGAAGAATGAGATGGAAGAGATTGATAGCGATTAGGGTGGGGGTGTCAGCCTGCAGATTGGGGACCTGGAGAGCATGATCAAGGTTCAAATTTAATGAAGTTATGAAGCCCCTTATACACCTTGGCAAGGAATGATCACAATGAGCTAATGAGAATGAAGGAGAAAGAGAGGAAGGAGAAACCTGATTCCCAAAGCATATGTGACATAAAGCAGGGAGCGGAGTGATAATAGGAGAATTTTCCTGTGGGGGGAAACCACCATTACCCTTTGATTATATGTCTCCTGGGACATTCCAAAGGGGTTAGGAAGCTGTGTGACAGGTAATAGATGTGCTGTTGACCATCTCTAGTGACCCAGAGAGGGTAAGAAAGCTAAAGGTGTTCCTTCTATCTCAGGTATATCTCTCGACCTGCATCCACGCCCCACAGACAATAAATACCAGATGATTTCACTTTAATATGGAATCATTTCCTCCAGTGACTAGAATGTAGATTGGTGTTGCCAGCAGAGGAGGTAGGGGCTGGGTAAAGTGGGTGAAGAGGGTCAAAAGACCCAGACCTGCAGCAAGGAATAGACAAGGCATGAGATGCAATGTATAGTATGGGGGGGGGGGAGGGCTTGCTTGTTTGAAAATTGCTGAGAGTAGATCTTAAAAATGTTCATGCTCAAATGATTAGTAACAACAATACCTGCAAAGAAACTGATGAAATTAAACTTAATTAGGCCCTAGAAATAGGACTATGAGGTGAGTCTACTGGAGAGGGAGGGAGTGTGTGTAGGGGGAGCAAAGGAATGAGGAGGAACGCTAAGGTCTAGGGGCAGGGGTTAGGTCCTTGGATGGTGAGGGTGGGATCACATACACCCCTGGATGTGTGAGCCTCTAAATCATCTATTGTGTTGTAAGCCGATGTTACCTCAAACAGTAAACACCTTTCCTAAGGAAGTATGGACGTGAGCTTTAAATTAGATGTTTAAATGGGTGTAAGCTTGATATGTAGCATGCTCTCCATAAAAGTTCATTTAAAACAAAGCTCTTGTCCTAAGGAAAAAAATATTTTGTGACTTTGTATGATGATGGTTATGAACTAGACATATTGTGGGGAGCAATTCACATTGCGAACAAGCAGAGGAATATAGTAACACTGATCAAAATGATCATTTTCTTCAAAACAGAGACTCAAATCCACAAGTTAGTAGAATCAGCCCCCATCACAGAATGCCAAAGAGCTTATCCATGTGGATGCCTCAGATAACTACGTCTTTTTTTGTAGAATCCATTTTGATTTCAAAACTCTCTTCCAAAAGCCCTTTCTAAAAGCTAACCTGAAGTTGTTCCATGATAGTAACTGGTTAAACACAATCAATCACTTCTTGAAGCCTCAATCTGAAAGGTGCTGCCAGGACCACTTCATCTCCATAAAGGAAAACATGTCTCTCCTTATCTTCTAGGGAAGGAGGGGAGAGTCTAGCTTAGCTAAAGACATGCATTTATTCAGGTCTTTAAGTCCAGATGAGTAGGAATTTGCAGAAGTCTTCCTAAGGTTATGAGGAGTAAGTTCTCTGTTCACCTCGCCTGTCATTTCATGATCACCTTTTATTTAGCACCTTTGTCAGCTCATCACACGTTCTGCCTTTTGATTCCGACACTTAGCTGGAAGGTGAGCAGAGTGGGTGACAGCAGACCCCATCCTGCCAACCACGCATTCCCACTCCTTGCAGCTGTTATGCCAACCAGGGATTGCACTGAATCTATGACATCCAAACAGGGCAAACTGGGATTAGATGCCTCGAGCACCCGCTGGTGCGCTGACAAGAGAAATGTGCACATTGGGCTGGGCCTGTCTGTTGGGTAGTTCTAGGCACTCCTGAGAGAGGCGCCAACCTTGCCAGGACCCAGGAACCACTAACCCCACTTCCCCACCGACCTGGTCTCCTCAGCCTCTTACCTACCTCCACTGCTATGTGTCTGCTGTTCACAACCAGGTCACCAAGGACATTTTAGGAAACTCACCGACTCCTCTCTCTTCCCCTTCTTTGACATTTCCGCAGCCTTTGGCACAACAATCACCCCCAATCCTGAGAACCATTCTAGGGCCCTGAAACCCTGACTTACCGGCCTGTTCTTGCTTTCCTTTCCTAGATTTCCCCCTTTTCCCTAATTGTTTAGGGAACCTCCGGACTCAGTCCTTAACTTTCCTCTGTTTTCCTTCTCCACCCATGAACTCACCCAGTCCCAATATTTTAAATATCACCTCCAGGTCAGTGGCATCCAAATCTGAATTTACAGCCTTGACCTTTTCTCTGAGCTCCAGACTAGTCCTAATGGATGTTAGCTTCTAATGGATATTAATGGATGCCAAAGGGAATCTTGAAAAAAAATTTTTTCTGAGACTAGGTCTCGCTATTTTTGCCCGTGGAACCGCAGGCTCACGTTGCCTGGGGTACCACAGACTCAAGCAGTCCCCAGCCTCAGCCTCCCAGGTAGCTTGGATTAAAGGTGCATGCCACCAGACCCAGCTATTTTTTTGGAACTAGGTCTCCCTATGTTGCCCCAGGTGGGATCCCCAGGCGGATATCCCTGGTCCCCGCCGTGGCTTCCTAGGCTGCTGCTTACAGGCATGCACCACCATGCCCGACTGGAATCTTGAAGCTTTTATGGCCAAACATAACTTTCGATTTTTGCTTCCTCATCTCCCAAAGTGCAACCCACTTAACCCTCCCTGCTCAGGCACGGCACTGGACTACCATCCAGTCAGTTCCTCAGACCAGGAAACAAAGGACACACATTTGGTTCTTCCTTTTCCCCATTGCCTTTAAATCACCCTCCCTTCTCCCTCTAAACCTCAATCCATCCAGAAGTCCTTCTGACCTCAGTTCTGGAAAATACCTCAGAAATAAGCCAGTACCTGTGGGTCCTCTATTCCACACATTTGAGAACATGAAACACATTCCCCAATGGCTGCATTGCAAAGTCACTCACCCATCTCTGTGACTTGCCAAGCTCTTTGACCTCCTTCTTAACCTTGCCTTGTCCTGCATCCCTCACCCCCCCCCTTCTCCCACCCTCTGAGGACATGCCAGTGCATCATGCCAGTGTGTCAAGCCCTGGAACTCACCAAAACTGCTCCTGCCTTAAGGTCTTGGCATTCGCTTCTCCTTTTGCCTGAATTTCTCTGGTCCACATCCTAACATGGTTAGTTTCTTTCACAGTTCAGATCTCAGCTCAGATGCCACCTCCTCAGAGAGAACTACCCTGGCCACTGAAATCAACTGTCCTATCCTCATCCCTTGAACGTGACACAATTGCTGTCACCTTTTTCCTTTATCTTATTGTCATTGCGCACACACCACTTAGACTACTTTCTTGCAGATTTACAGAGGCCAGATTTACATATGCAAGATTACATTATATATTTACATATGCAGTCTCTCAGATATAAATTCCTTAAGGGTGTATCATCTCTGCTTTATTTCTTGGAGTAGCCCTGGTCATAGTAAGTGCTTAGTGAATCTTTGCTAAGTCACTGTAGCTCAGAAATAGGAGGGGGAAATGATTAAAGGAAACAAAGTTTTACTTCTAACAGAGATTTACTCCAATGTAGCTAAACAGAGAGGCAGAAAGCCTTGGATGTTTGTGCAATTATTCTAGAAATCCAGGTTATTTGTAGTTTATAGGTTTATATATAAGTTTATATATGAAAGAAAAATATACTAGGTGATAACCTTCCAAAGACAGTGACTTTCAACACTTGTCACCTATTAGAATCCCCTCAGTTGTTGGGTCCCATCCCATGAGGTACTGACACAATTGATTTGGAGTGTAGCCAGAGCATCAAGAATTATGAAAGAAGACGGGCATGGTAGTGCATGCCTATAAGTGGCAGCCTAGGAAGCAGCAGTGGGGCCAGGGATCGCAGGTCTGTTAGGGTACGCCATCCCCCCTGGGTGTCATTGTCTCCTGATTAAGATTGCAGATTTTAAGGTAGGTATGCTAAAATGTAAAAATGGCCTTAATTTAAAAAATTTTTTTAGAAAGATACAAGGGGGAAGAAGAAAAACAGGTTTTTTTCTTTGTAATGTAATAATTTAGGAGCTGTTTGTGGAAGCGGGAAAACAGAAAGGATATATAAAGAGGTTTAAAACAAAAAAGAGGGGGAGATAAAAATGGAGATTAAGATTTAGGTTTGGTTTTGGCCATTTTTTAGGATGGAGATGTGAACCATGTGAGCTTGGCCATGTGACCAAAGCCTGGGGCCTGCAACCTCTGGTTGTCCTGGGCTAGCCGCATGTGTGCTAAAGGTAGTTAAGAAGTCTGCAGATTTAAACTTCATGTTGGAGTTTGTTTGGCTGAGTTTAACTTGTGTCTAGAAGAGGATGTGCGAAAGTCAGGCCTGAAAAGAAAGTGAACTTTGCTGGGTCCGGTACCATAAAGTTTCTTCTACTATCTAGACAACAAAAAGAGGGCGGCATGGAGGAGCTGGAGCACATCAAAAGAACGCGCCAAAGAAAGATGTCTTCAAACACACAGAAATGAACTCTGACTGGCATCATTGGTGATATGATCAGTACTGAGAGACTAAGGATTTTTGGGCAATCTGGGAAAGGACTTTAGACAATGTTAAAAAAAAAAAAGGTTTTGGACAATGTTGCAGTAATCTGAGTTTTACTTACATGTTTCTTTTGTAGTAATTAGGAAATCACTTTGTTAAAAATAAATTAGTCTGCACTGATAGTCTTGCTTTGACTTAGTATTTTGAGGCAAAGTTTAAAGTTTAAACTGTGTTTCTAAGTTTTTCTTTTTAGGTCTAAAAGAGGGGAAGAAAGCCAAAAAAAGCTGGTAGTGATGTTTGCATACCAATGGTAAAGGTAAACAGTAAAAATGCTAATAAATAGCTTGTAGCCTGCTTCCTAGGGAGAAGCAGGCATAGGTGAATGTGTTTTAAGTTTAAGGCAAAAAGCCTTTTTTTTCTTTTTACCCTATTTCAGTTTGGAGTCCTGCTCAGGGACAATATAGTGAGACCTAGTTCCAAAAATATAGCTGGGCATGGTGGCATGTGCTGTAATCCCAGCTACCTGGGAGGCTGCGGCTGGGGATTGAGTCTGTGGTACCCCAGGCAACATAAGGTTCCATGGCAAAAATAGTGAGATCTAGTCTCAAAAAAAAAAAAAAAAAAGAATCATAAAAGAATCTTAGGAGATTTTTTTAATATACAAAGTTCAGAACCCCTACTCCATGGAATATTTCTATAACTGAAGAGCTATACATTACAAAGACCATAAAATCTGGGGGTGGGAGGGGTACAAAAAACTAAGGTGATAAGGTGGTGGGAGAACCTGGGGTAGAGAATGATGCAAAAGAAATGAATAATAAAAATAAATAAAAACTTAACAATCTGGAGACTTAGAGCCATTTGTATTAGACTCTAGTATATTAGAAGTTTTCATGGCATTTTATTCATGCCATCAGGCTTGACCTGGAAAGGCCTTACCAGACCTGGATTTCAATATCATCAACTACATGGAACCCTCTCAACTGAGAAGGCAGAAAGGCAATAGACAGTTCAGAAGAATTGAGAAGAAAATTGAGTGTGTCAACATTCCACTCCAAATAAACAGAGAGGCTACATGAGTGGTCCAGGGAGAAGAAGACGGTTGTCCTCTGGACAGTGCCAATGGGTGGGGGACATTCTCAGAGATGGCCACCAGGTGATGCTTGGATAGGAGGGTCACTAACTAGGAATAGTGGTTTGACACTAGCAGTGCCATGTGACATGAAGTCACCAGAGCAGTGGTCCAGATTTCAGGCAGTGTGTACGTTGGATGAAGCTGGGAGAAAAGAGATCTAGAGACACAAGTGCCAAGAGCAGCACCAGAAGTGGGTGAGGGTAGGCTGGTACCATCAGTGATTCAGGCAGCAGAGTGGGCTGACTCACAGTGAAAACCCTGCTCCCCAAATGCATGATGGGCTCTAGACTTGCCCATGAATGTGGCATGAAGGTTAAAGGTAAGAATGCTTCACCTAGGACTGAAGAACTTAGAAAGACTTCGTTTCATTATTGATAGAGGTTTTCCAGCAGCTGATGTTTTTACTTTCTCTGCAAAGTGGGACACTAGATCCTCATTCTTTTTTCTTACTGTTTTAAAATGGAAATGGCTTTCCAAATACCTAGAAAAGCAAAAGTGAAAAGCTCAGCAACATTCAACTTCCAGAAACAAAAGGTTATTATTTTAACACTTGAAAAGGTATTTACACAGTTTCTCCTAAGAGTAAATGCTCTGTAAGAAAGCCCATTTTGCTGTTAGGTGTTTTGCAGATTAAGCCTTATTGTTCTAGAGAGTCCTCTCTGTTTGGGTTTATGAAAACAGACATTAAGATGATACAAGCCAGGTACAGCTTCAGGAATAAAAAGGATATTACAAGAAATCCTGGTGCAGCTTGCACTGTTTAGAAAAGATTTGAACTGTGATAACAGGAACACATTGTACAGCTCATCCATAGATGGGTCCGGTTCAGTTTTGGTCACCTGAATTAGTATAAACCTGTCTTTGGTGAACATCTTCCTTCCCCGTCCAAAAAGGGGGGCCGGGAGAAAAGCTAGTAGGTAGGAGACTAGAGGGTAGACAGAAGGTGAATTTCCAAGATGATGATGAACAATTTAACACTGTCTAAACAAATTAGTCTCCCTGCTACTCTAATGTTATCAATAAAGGGTTTCTCTGATTTAGCTTAATCCCTGATGTAGTTTCAAATATGAGATTATCTCTAATTCTCACATTGCAGCATGCCCATATTCAAATCCACACACAGAAAGACAGGTCCCATCATACATGGGCACATGTATTTTTTCTTCAGGATCTATGGATTTTTATCTTTGTATCTCCAGAATCAGGTACTGAAAATCTCAGCACCTCGTGTGCAAGCTGATAGTTATATAACAAAGGGAGGTTGGATGAACAAATGAACAAGAGCGTTTTCAGACTATGGGTTCAGTGACTCTGCCCCTGCTGTCATGAGGTATAGGGAGCTGGAGGAAAAGCTAATGAGGGCAATACCTCCCCCTCCTGACCTGGGAGACAACAAATAAATTCCCTAGGCACAGTTTGTTTTCCTTTCAATGTGCAAATTGCCTGATGTCTCCAATGACTTAGAGTTATCAACCACATATTTTTGAAATAAGAGAATGAATAAAGATGTTATTCTTTTTATAATAGTTGGAAGGAGAACCTTCCCCTTTGCAGTCAGAAAGCTGCTTGTGACCACCTGGACAGTCTGACCATGGTTTTGGGTCTCCTGTGTGGGAACCAACAGCAAACGATAGCTAGGGTGCATCTGAAGTAGGAACATCCATCACTGTCATTCGCTCCAGCACCCTCCTGGTCATTGTGCTTTTGCTACATAGCCTGTGTGCGCGCCCGGATTTCCTTCCCTTTTCTAAGCCTTCACTGTCACTCTATTTGATTGCATGAGCCCCCCCCCCATACTCTTGCAGTAAATCCTATTTGCTTAAGATATCTAAAGCAAGTGGCCCTTACTTGTAAACCCTAATACATATATCTCTTCAATGATTCATCAATAGCAGTGAAACCTATTGCTGGCAGTTATAAATAAAGTGAAAAGTAAAAAGCTATAAATTATCTAATAAATTGGAGTCACAGTTAGACATTTCTGTTCTGCCAGGCAGGGCACAGTAGCAAGTCTAGTGGCCTTTGAATCAAGAAGGTATGATCTCAAGTATTGACCCTGTCATCTATTCTCTGTGACCTTGGGCAAGACCTTTACTGAGCCTCCATTTCCTTACTGAGAGCACAAGAACAAATATTACAAAGGTATGTTCTGTGGATAAAATGAGCTTCTTTTTTAACTCAAAAGCACTTTAAAGTCTGAAAGCTATATTTATCATTCCAGGTCAACAATCTATGTCTCTTAGGTATCTCCTACTTCTTTTTTAGATACAGCTTGGAAGGTAGATTCTGATTTTAAAACTCTTTCCTTCCAATGGAAGCAGTAAAACTTATACTGGTGTCAAACAGATGAGATGATTTCCTTGCTTTTTATTCAAAAGCTGCATTTATATTAGACCCAAGTGAACTGGGAACATTGGCACAAAGAACAGAATTCCATCCACAGGCAAGTTGCCCACGTACCACCAGATCCTGGAACTTACTAGCCAGATTGTGCTTTCTAAAATAAAGTCGTTAACCTATGTTCTCCCTGTGTATTGATGACATTTAATTTAAAGTCCTGAGGCATGTGCATGCTCAGAAGTGGGTTTTCCAGTTCTGTGACATAGGTTCAGATAAAGGAAGATTGTGCAAATTTCAGAATTGCTGAGAGAAATGTTGGCATCACAAGGATCACAGTCTGAATTTTGGTGACTGGTCTTAGATGATGTAATATGCATTGTTTTGGGGCATGTGATGGAACTCTTCCACCAGAGGCAGGAAAAAGAGGAGGAAGGAAAAAGGCCCTATATGTGGGCTGTCTTCAACATCTCCTTGAGGAAAAGTACCAGGGGTCACATTTGCTCACATGGATCCTTCATTTATGCCAGTGGTCCTCAAACTTGTCTAGGTGTCAGAAATATCTGAGATACTTAATAAATTCTGAATTCCAGGCCATGCCTATTCCAAGTAAATCAGAATCTTTGAGGACAGGACCAAAGCACTAGTATTTTCTGGAACGCTCCACGTGACTCCAGTGGACATTACAAGTTTGGGTCCACGGGTCTATGTTTGCATTCCCTATTTACTTCAGTCAGTCTTGTGAATTGAAATCATCAATGTCACAGGATTTTCAACTCTTTACTCCCTTACTGAATCCTGGTTCTCTTATATCTTGAGCATGAAAACAAGTGAAGTTACATTCATTGTATTCTATGCATATCAATGTTGTCTTGAAAATATTTTCTGAAGGCCTGATTACTTTTACAACAGAACAATACTTGCCTTAAATCCAAAACCATTTCCAGGGCAACTGTCTGTATCGGTGACTCATCATTTTTTCAAAGGTATTTTTTCTGAAATGAAATATTCTATTCTTGGTGTCAAACCACAGAGGTATCATTCCTGAACATTTTAAATAATATGTTTTTTAAAATACTGAAATAGTGAAAAATAAATTTTTAATCAAAATATAATCTTCCAAACTATTTTTATCATTTCCTGCTCACACTGTCAAAGATATAAGCTTGTACAATTCTTTTTTTTTCCCAGATTACAATGAAAATCTTATCAAAACATCAAGGTTCTTTTTAGTGAAGGGATGCTGACATAGACTGTAACAATACTAACTGGCATGTATTGAACAGCTATTATTTGTCCAATGTTTTGCTTGGAGCTTTAACAACATGGACATTTAATGATAACAGCAGCTCTATGTGGTACTACATTACTCTCATTTTGTCAGTGGTGGGCATTGAGAGTTGAAGAGGATAAGAATATTTTGGGGTCACACACATTTGGTAAGTGGTTAAATTATTCCCTTTACAGAGGCATCAGGAAGGTACGGAAATGGAGTTAGACACTGTGTGCCCAAATGTGTGCTGAGTCCTTTCACGGATGTCTCTCATTTCTCCTCAGAAATGAGAGGCCACACCAGGCCCAAAATATGACAGAATGCTCTAGGGAAGAAAAAGAAAAGATCAATAGCCTCTCCCGGTTGTCTGGCCCCACGGTTTTTCACTTCTGCTTCCTCTGTAATTATCCCTTCCAGTGAAATGGGGCAGCCCCACAGGACCCTGAACAGGTCTTGCAAGAGAAACATTTTCTCTATTTTTTGTCTAGATCTGTAGTTCCAAATCAGGCAGATGAACAAGTCAAAGACTGGTACGTTTTTTGCAGGTAACCTAGGGAAGAAGTGGGGCATATTTTTGCCTATAGCTGCCTAATATACAGGAAGTCCAGAACTCTAAATGGAAAAATGTCATGATTTCTGAAATTTTCTACCATATTTAAGACTAAAATTCAAGGCTTTCACATTTGTCAGGAGTTGTTACACTTGCTATCTAAAGTGGAATATTTAGAACATAGACACATACAAAAAGAAGAAAGTAAAAGTCACTTCTCCAGAAAGGAAGAAGTATAAACTAGTTTGGTAGTTATACTTACAATACTTACCTATCTAAATAATTTGTATTTTGTTTCAAAAATGGAGTCATACTGTAAAGTCATTTTATAATCTGCAATGTTATTTGCTGGTATTTAAATGTTTGCATAGTATTCTAGCCCTGGGACATAAGTAACATATTTAATTAATCAGTCCACTGGAGATCTACAACATCCTTTTTTTCATGTTACAGATGAGTTTCATGTTATAAATTATGCTATGAAGTGTGAAGTGTACATAGAAGTGTGTGTGTATACCATCTTGCACTGGTAAGAATGGCCCATATTAAAAAAAAGAGCAACAAAAAGTGCTGGCATGGATGTAGAGAAAAAGGAACACTCTTACACTGCTGGTGGGAATGAAAACTGGTTCAGCCACTATGGAAAGCTATGTGGAGGACCCTCAAACTACTGAAAATGGAACTACCATTTGATCCAGCAATCCCACTTCTGGGAATCTACCCAAAGAACACAAAAACACTTATTCAAAGGGACACTTATACTCGGATGTTTATCACAGCATTATTTACTATAGCCAGGATATGGAAACAACTCAAATGCCCCAAAACAGATGACTGGATCAGAAAGTTATAGTACATGTACACAATGGAATATATTACTCATCAATCAAAAAAGACAAATTTGATGCATTTGCGATAATATGGATGAACCTAGAAGGGTTTGTGTTAGCAGAAATAAGCCAGAAAGAAAAAGAGAAATACTGGGTGAGCTCACCTCTATGTGGGATAGAGGGAAAAGAAACAAACAAAAGGACAAGGAAACTTTTAAACTGCCAGCAGAATGAAAGCATAGAGTAAGAGAGTGAGAGGGAGCAAAAACAGGGGAGGGGTAGGCCCAAGAGATTAAGATGATGGTTCATGGGTGACAAGGTGTTGGAAGAACCTCAGAGTAGACAAAGATATAATACAAATATATATACATACATATATATATGCAACCAATTTAAAAATAGAATTCATAAAAAAACTAAAGGTTGTGTAGGTGATTTAAATAGTGTGTATGCTTCCAGAAAACTTAGAAATGATAGATACACTACAGAACACAGTTGTTAAGGGAATTAATAAAATTACTAAGTTGAAGGCTCCGCTCTAACTGCAAATAGAATCTTCTGATTGCCAGTCTCAGCCTTTTCTTCTTTCCCAGGGGTTTCCAACCCTTACTACATGTTCTCAAATCACCTGCAGAGGCATTTTAAAATATCATGTCTTTACCCCCAGACATCCTGATCTCATCGAGCTGGGCTCCAGGGTGACATGATCCAAGTCCTCTGAGGGCTCCATTGTGCCCCGAACTTCATGCTTTTCTAGGGGCTTCTGGAATCAAGACCACACAGAGAGGTGTCCTGGGCTCTCTCAGCATTAGCTTCTGCAAGTTAAAGCAGGGAGTGAAGGGGAGGGGGGCTGGAAGCAAGGGAACAATTACCCATATTGCGTTAACAGCATCAGAGTATGTTACTCAGACGGCTTCTTAGTCAATTTTCATAGGATATTTGATATTGACAATGGAAAGAGAAGTGAGGATTCTTGCAAGCACTCAGGTTATAGAAAGCTTTGAATGTTCCAGGGCTGGTGCAGGGGAAGGATGGGGGAGTGGGTGACAGAAGAGCTGGAGCTTGAAGGAAATCTCAGCACCTCAGACTTTCATCACCTGTCTTGCAGTCACAAAGCTCTTTAGCACGAAAGCTCACATGTCAATGGCTTTGGGGCTCCAGCAGCTTGCCAGCAGCCAACCTCCCTAAACATCGCCAGGAATCCTGAAAATGCTGGTAGGTAGGTAAACAGTCACATGGGTTGCTCACTGTCACAAGGAGCTGGCTTGGCGCCTGCAGCCTCAGGCTCTGACTGTTTCACAGAGGTGCCAATCAGACTAGAATAGCCCTCCTGCTACTGCTCTTCCTGACAGCAGTGGCACTGGAATCGACTTTTGTCTGAAGCCATGGATAGAGTGAGGCTCACCCACCACTCCTCCAGGTCAGAGACAACGAATTAGAAGCAGACACCTTGTTTGTCATTGATTCTGAGAAGCATCTGGAAGGAAAGTTAATTGGATGACAAAGTTCTGCCATTAGTCATTCAGATTCTCTCCACAGGTTTCATTCCAAGGCCTGAGATGGGAAAAATTTAGGGGTCTGCTATGCCCAGAAGACCACTCTCTTAGAAATCCTACCCTGTGATGGATTTCTGCTTTATGGTAGATTTGCTTCAGGAGACTCCATTTTACCTCCTATCACTGGTTTCTTCAGATCTGTACAAGAGAATACCCACTGAGTGGAATGAGGGTTTTCAAATGGAAGTGATACAAGTCCACCCACAAGAGACGGAAGAATCTACATGGTCTCAGTTCTGCCTCTCCAGGATACCCTTAAGGACAAGTGACAGGATGACTGAATGGTGTCTGTGAGGTAGTGAACGTGGGCAGGAGCCCTAACTTCTGCCAACTCTTGTCACACCCAGGCTGTGTCTCAGAAGGCAAGTCACTTCAACAAGCATTTTCCAATTCTTCCTATGCACATTAGAAATAAAAATTCCCAGTTATTGCAAACTGGTCCAGTCACCATGGAAAGCTGTGTGGAGGACCTGAAAACTACAGAACATGGAACCACCATTCGATGCAGCAATTCCACTATGAGGAATCTACCCAAAGGATATACTAATTCAAAAAGACACCTAAACACTAATTCACTAAACTCTAAACACTAATTTAAAAAGACACCTGTACTCAGATACTTACTGCAGCACTATTTACAATAGCCAGGATATAGAAACAACCCAAATGCCCCAAAACTGATGAATGGATAGAAAGTTGGGGTATATTTACACAATGGAATATTATTCAGCTGTCGAAATTATCAAATATGACACATTTGGGATAACATGGAGGACCTAGAAGGAATCATCTTAGCAGAAATAAGTCAGAAAGAAAAAGACAGAAGCCATATGGTCTCAACAATAGATAGGATATAGGGAAAGCAAACATAAAGCCAAGACAAAGTCAAAATAAGCTAACACCAGAACTGGGGCAAGCAGCTAAGGAGGGAGAAGAGGGGGGAAGAAAACAGGGAAGGGATGAGCATAAGAAGATCAAGATGATGAAGACTGATCTTGAGAACCCTGGGGAATGCAATGATGTAATATATATATATATATAATGATGTAATATATATATATATACACACACACATATATGCATAATATGTAAACAACAACATGATTAATAAAATTAAAAAAAATCCCAGCTCATAACACTGTAGCAGGGATTAAACAACCATACCTGTGACAACATTCTGCATCATCAAAACACTAGCATATTTCTGGTTGTCATGGGTCCTGTTTATTCAGCAAAGGGAAAACGCTTCTCTAGGGGGTTCTAAGGCTCCCAAAAGTCGAGGGATCGTGTATAGTATCCCCTTTAACTGCACAGTTGTAGGTCCAGGAAGTCCCTGAAGTGGTCAGGAGTACAGGAGACCAGGAGGTCAAGAATGTGACCAGTGGGAAAGGACACGAGTAGGGAGGCAGGACAAGGAAAGCAGGGCAGGACGAGGCTGGTGCTGATGAGGACAGACTGATTCACAGGCTGATAAGCACTGTTTTTTGTGGGGATTAATATGATCACAGACAACAATAAAAATGTCTAAACCCTTTGAAAATGTAGACGTTGGAGACCCTATTAACCTCAAAATCCCCAGGTATACTTAGATCAAAGTATAATACTCCTAATTCAAATGCTGGCATTGAAAATTGATACAGAGGCCAAATCTGTAATTAGAAGGAACTATGAAGAAGTTATCACAGAATCGATGATCTTAGTATTTTTCATGAACTTGTAGATCAGTTAGCTAATGCAGTATCTCTCCAAATGCACAGCATATCTCTTCTCTAAGTTTTTTTATTAAGTTATTTTTATTTTTCAAAAATTTCTTCACTTACTGCCTATATACACTTGTTAATAACCTTTAGCAACAATTGAATGTGTGAATTATTTCTGAAAAGAGACAATTATAAAACATATTGTACCTTTTCAAGTTTTTCATTAAAATTTTTGACTTCTCATTAAAAAAAATTATATCTATTACAGTAATGTTGATTTACTTCATACTATATCATAGGAGTATACATATAATCCATATATTCTCTCTCTGTAGGTTTATACCACCACAGCTGTGTGTCACCACACCTACCATCAAAGCCCCAGTAATCCTCCATTAGAATTCCCTCCCCCCAAACTTTTCCCCTCTGCTGGTATTACCTACACTTTTCTAGTCCCAATTGCCTGAATGCTTTATTGAGTTGAGTGTGGGAGGAGTAAGCAAGGCAGAGTACAAGGAAAGACTGGATGGTCAACTGAGTGTTGGAAAGGAAATGTTGGATATAGTTTCCACACTTGCAATGAGGAAAATCACAGATCATAAAATGAACACTCTTTGATGGGAATTCAGAAATATCTATCTAGAAATGTTATAATGTCTTGTGAGACACTATTTCATATATGGTGTCCTCTTTCAGTTAAAAGCCTACCAGCTATTAATACAGATAAATGACAAGAAATCAAGAGAATACTTTTCTCCCTTAGGATCTCATTTAGATAAAGCAAAATAGTTGTGCCCAATATTCAGCAGTTGTGTGAACCTTAGACTCCATTATAGACCTGGTAGGTTATTTGTCTTGTTCTTGATCATAATAAAATCAGTACCTCCAGGTCCATACAATAGAATAATGTATGAGCTATGTGATCATTCAAATACTTGTTTTATCAAAAGAGGTCTTTCATGCAACTTTACACAAATAGTATAATCTCTCTTCTACATATAAAATTTATGTATGAATTACAATATAATTTCTAAGGATTATACTATTTGTATAATTTTTTAAAGTTCAATTCCAGAAATGTTTATTTAATTTAATCTAATTCTGAGGTGAATTAGATATGAATGAATAAATAATTCAAGACCAACCTATATTTCTCTCTTTTCTTGATATTTGGTAATTAAAAATATATGTGATAGATATTGAAAAGTCATAGCATTCTACATTGTGCTATTTTGAAAGCAACAACAACAACAAAAAAAGGAAGGTGATACAGTTTCTACTTTCTAATACAAGCATAAAATAGTAGGACATTTTGGCACTTCCCCAATTGTTTACATCCCCAAATCTACAAATATTCTGAGTAAGCAGGCAGGTGTGAATGAACAGAGGCAGGTCATTTTTAGTAGGCAGCATTTGTGTTGGCCAGTATTTAAAAATCAGGGTGTTTCAAATACAAACATGAAGCCCTGGGTTTTCTTTAGGAAATAAAAGACATAAATAGGGCACATTTGGTTCAATGTCCACATGGCGACCAGCAATCAGAGAACCCCAGATGGCAGCCACTTGCTTCAGGTGCACAGGTGTGTACTCAACTGCCCACCACTGCCAGCCAGCCCCTCCTCCCATTTCATTTTCCCCCTCACCTCTGTGGACCCCTGATGGACCCGAATGCAGAGACTTTGAGTTGCACAGTACCTCCAGCCACCAACCCACGACTGGGTATTTCCCTTTCACATTTATTCTTTTATTTTCTCTTGGCAGCACAACTCTGTAAATTGTATAATTCCCAAAGAACTACAATTGACCCTTGAACATGAGTTTGACTCCAGCTTATACACAGATTTTGTTTTCCATTCCTGGGTTCTGCCTTCATAACTCAACCAGCTGAGACTATTAGTCTGTTGAATGCACATATACAAAATCCACAGACACCAAGTGATGACTCAAATGGACCTGAGCATACATGGCTTTTCGTATTCATGAATTTCCCAAAGACAATCTCATACAGTTATCAAAATTTATTGTGATTAAGTTTTGGAGAAGTCAAAAGTTATGCCTAGACTTTTCTAATGCACTATGACTGGTGCTGGAGGCCCTCGAGTTGTCTAAGTATCTATCTAATCTCTTTTCTAGCTGAATTATCCTCCTTTCCTGCTTCTTAACCCCTCACGTCCCATAGAATTTCCTTCTCCAATGCTGGAGAATGGCTTTATAATGCTGAAGCCCATAGCAAGATTTTTGCAACATGAACTGGGATGACAATTCTTTTGGGAAGTGACATCTAGATAGCTATCTGCATGCACATCACATCTTCACAGCAGATCTACCAGAGTGGCCATCCATAACCTAATACAAAAATATAGAGAATAATTTAAAGCTGTTCTGAATCCGAACAGACTTGGTAGCTGAAAACATATTTAACTCAAGAAAACAAAAGATTGAATCTATGAATATAAAAACAGTTGATAAGGCTTGTTTTATGGAGGAAACATTTGCTGAGTGATTTTGCATGATGGTGCATGCTGTGGCCTAAAATAATCTGAGCAGTTTCCTCATTATTCAATGATGGTACAGTGTTCAAAACAGATGCAGCCATTTGTGCTCAAACTCCACTCTGAAGAAAACATGATTTATGGTGGAAAATGTTCACAGGAGTCTCCCAGTCTGAAAAAGATTGCAGTCTCCTTCCAACCCTGCTGCTTTCTGTTGCTAAATCCAGGTAAGGGATGGATGAATGAGTCCTGATACCCGATGCCTATTTGCAAACTGCCAGATGTACCACAATCCTCACTTCTCGCTATGCACATAGAGAGTTCTCAAACGTCCATATGTGATCTCCCAACCTACATGCTGAGAGTGAATTCTGGGGCTGTCAGCTGTCTGCTGTGGTCAAAGGAGCTGACCTCAGCTATCAGCTTGTTGGAACCCCAGGAAGCCCTGAAAATGTGGTTAGACATTTTTCTCTGAGTGTCTCTGCAAAGGTGTTTCTGGAAGACATTAGTGTTTGCATTGATCATTCGGATAAAGCAAATGGACCTCTCCAATACAAGAGGGCCTCAATTTATTGAGGGCCTGACTAGAAGAAAATAGATGAAAGAAGTTTCAATTCTCTTTCTCTGCCTGACAGCTGAACTGGGATATCGGTCTTCCTCCATTCCTGGATTAAGTTCCACGCCATTTGCTTCTCCTAAGGCTTTTGGATTTGAGCTAAGTAACACCACAAGTTTTCCTGGGTCTCCAGTTTGCAGACACCAAATTGTAGAATTGCTCAGTCTCCCTAATTGTGTTAGTTCATATATATATATATATATATATATATATATATATATATATATATATATATATATTATACTATAGACTAATACGTATTATATATAATATTCATGGTTTATAATTTATACATTATATCACACATAAAATAAAAATGTTAGAACTGTCTTTCTGGAGAATCCTGACTCCCAAGTTTGGAGAGGCTTCTAGTCACTTCTCTCATGTCATGTGGTGGTTTCTCATGTCACGGGGTGAACAGCCACACACATCCCAACAATACATTCCCAGACTAACTAGACAGTTGCATTTGTGTCACCGAATTCATCTGGGAGTCAAGACTCTGTGATGATGCTCATAGTGAAGATATTTCTATACCGGTCACTATTATTGAGCAGGACCTTGGCAAGGATTATTAAAAAACCAAAAACCAATAGATTTTCCTTAAACATTAATTAAGTGCTACAAGAACAAGAACAAGAGTCTTAGGTGATATATCCTTGACTTGCTTTCCCATTAGTCATTTCTTACCTCAACTGCTTCTTGTTACAGCAGAACAGGGCTCACAGGAGTGGAATACTTTTCTTTTATATATAATCTCCCTTTGAACAGAAATAATGACATAAAGCTGAAATGTTTGAGGTCTGTAATTCAAGAAACATGAAGTACTTACTATACACCAGTGACAATTTTGGGATTTAATTTCTGTTTTTCTAGTTATATTTTCCCAGTTATGTTTCCCCTATATCAGAAATATTTTGGTAACAGTGAGGAGGAGAAGAAATTAGTTTTTAATTCTGAAACAAATAGGAATTTCCACAGTAATAGGATAATAGGAATATAATAGGAATAGATGAAAAATCTAATTGTCAGCTTGCTGATAATGAATATCTGAGAGAAAAAAGGCATCATTTTCATGTAGCATCTTAGCTTTGTGAGTGGATAACAAGAATGGAAAATCTTGCCAAAATTAGTATTAGGAATTCCTAATACTAGTCAAAATTAGAATGCTTAAAATTTGACCCACTAAGAGAATGAGTCTAAAACTCAGAGCCTGAAGCTCTAACAAGCCATCATCTGGTTGAAAACTCAAAATCCCATGAGGGAAGTACTTTAATTACCATTATGATTTCAAATTCCATTTGTTAGGAAAGCAGGCAGTCTCATGGGTTTATTGACGAAGGGTTTCAAGAAGCAGCATTCTGAGGTTGGCCTTGCAATCTCTTCCCATTCTCACTCCCCATGAGTTTCTTCCTCTCTCTTTTCCCAGCCTCGTGTTATTTTCTTGAATATGCCAGCTGTCTCTCCTTTGAGCTGCTCCAGCACTTCAGATCACCCTTCACTCTCACCTCCATTTCTCTTTTCACCCCAACACCAAGTGTGTCTCTGCATAGAGGGGGTGGCCTGTGTCACTGTGGTAATGGGGTGTCCCATTCCATCTCTATGACCTCTATTGGGGAGATAGAGTTTATTTCTTGAAACCTGAACTCAGTCTTTCTAGCTATGGGTCAAAGTCTTATTCCTAGGACTTGCATAGGCAAATAAGCAAGAAAGAAGGTGCCCAAGGATAGCGCGATTTGAATAGATCCGCTGAGGAGAAAGAAAGACCCAGTGAGAAGTGCTGAGGTCTTGAGAACGTGGAGCCAAGATCCACTCACATTCCGCTGGCAACTTTAATAAGGCTGTAATTTTGTTATTTTTTTCCTTCCTGCCTGTTTTCCTCTTCTTACTAGCTCAGGAAACCTGAAAAACCCTCAAATCAGCTATGTGCTGGCTGAAGAGGTCCTTGTGCTAAAGTGTGTCCAGGGGAGGAGAGAGTCTGAGTGGGAAATCCTAGTTTGTGGCCATGGACAGAAGAAAAGCAGGCAGATCAACCCTGGGGCCTCTCCCTGGGACTTCCCAGGAGAACCACCCAGCAAAGTGTGAGGTGTAACAACTGGCAGCGGAGAAAGCAGTGTTCAGACACCCACCTCAGCAAATACCTCAACTGACTGAACCTAAACATACCACAAAGTAGAGATTTAAGTAATACCTATCCTTCTGGGAGCTCAGAACAGCTTCCAGACCTGCCTCTTGTAAAACTAAGAGACAGTTCCGGAGCCTCTTTTGCTCAAAATGGAACCACCCTGTCAGAACTGTAAGGGAAAGGTTGAAAGAATCCCAAGGACCATGTCTCCACTTCTGACTGCTTAGATCTGTGAAGAATCTGGCTCTTGGGACTTGCACAGTGGTGGCCTGATGGGGCCACTGTGGCTTGGGCTCTGTTTCTTGGCGGGCATATGCATTTCTCAGCCAACATCAGCCTTTAAAAACATCAGCTCACTAGGTTCTAAATGTTCTTTCAGATGAACTCACTTAATCCCGAAGTAATCCGTGCAAAGGGGCACGTGATTGGGTCTGCACACATTCAAACTCCTATTTCTGTTGCCTGTTGGTTCAAGGGTCCATTAAAAGGTTTACTCTTGGATGGCCTAAGAACACACAAGTAAAAGAGAAAGGATCCTGACTGCCACGTGCTCTTCAGGCTCGGTTCAAGTGGCACCATGCCCTTGGAGATGTCTTCTTTCCCGACAACACCTTGCCAGCAGAACTGATGGCTGCTTCCACTACCTTGCCTACATATTTCCATTAGAGCTTGATCATACTGGTAGATAATGATTTGTCTCTATGGAAACCCCAGGCAATATGTTCCTCAACGGGAAGGGGCCGGGTTTTATTTATCTTCTTATTCCAGAGCCTAGTCCAGTGCCTGACCCCATAGCAGTGTTAGAAGTTGAATGAATAAATGATGGACAAACAAGTTAAAAAAGGAAATAGACAGAGAGGGCTGGTGGTTGCTGAGGGATCACCTGTGATTTCTTTACCCCCACTCCAGTATCCCTTTCCTCATGTCTCATGTCCCAGCTTCCCACTCTTCCTGTCCCTCCAACCAGTCGAAGGCATGTTCTGGGTCTCAGGCAGTTTTTACAAATTGGGCAATTTTAGTCCTCAGTGCATGGTTAGTTTGTAGAAAGATGTGTGGTGAAACTTGTATCCGGGGAAGTCACATGGTTTGGGGTTATGAAGGAGATGTTTGTGGTAGTTGCTGTGTAGGCTTTCAAGAAAGACTTTCAAAAGGGACACACTTGGCCTATGTCTTTTTGACCTGCCGCATGGAACATGGACACAAATGCTAGCATTAGCATAGAAATCTCCAGTCCTGATATCCTTGACTCACAAACCAATGCTCACTCCCCCTTCTACCTGTGTTTCTAATTATGTGTTTAAAGTCACTGAAATCTGGCCTCTGTTACTTGCAGTGGAAGACAATTCCAAACTGATAATCTAGTTTTTTCTTCTCTTTTCTCTCTGCAGAATGCCAAGGTCAGATCATTTTAGGATCTTTACATTTGCTATTCCCTTGGCAGGAAGTCCTTTTCGCTCTGATCATCACCTGATGATACCTTTTCAAAGTCAGCTATCAAGTTAGAACGTCACTTTCTCAGAAAGATGTTCCCTGCATGCCCTATGTGAAAATTACTACCTACCATGAGCCATCATTTTCCACTAAGACCATTCTATTTTATTTTCCTCACGGTTTTATCCACTATCTGAAATGCTTTCTTTGACTTATTTCTTTTTGTCTTACTTAGCCCATTCAGGTTATTACAACAAAATATTGAGGACTGAGTGGCTTGTAAACAACAGACATTTGTTGCCCATAATTCTGGAAACTGGCAAGTCCAAGGTACCAGTATGGTTGAATTTGGTGAGGGCTCTCTTCCTCGTTCGTAACTGACACCTTCTGGCTCTCACATAATCGAAAGGGACTTGGAAGAGCCTCTTTTATAAGGCACCGATCCCATTTATGAGTTTGCCATCTCAGTGGCACAGACCTCCTAAAAGCTCCACTGACTCCTCCCTGCAAGGGGGCTTTAGGATTTCAATGTGTTGTTTTTCAGGTACACAAACATTGAGACTACAGCAAGTCCTGATCTGTCTCTCAACCCTACAATCATAGGGGCCTTCTTTATTTTGTTGACAACTGTTAGAGCTCCAGCATCCGGAAGATCATGAGGCATATGGTGGTACTCTATGAATAGGCACCTAGAAAAGGAAATGACTCCGAGAACTGAAGCTGAATACATTTTCTCATACTGTATGTATATTTGTCATTTATGGAATTCTGGGTTAAATACCATTTATGATCTAAGTACTAATAGAACATTATTTAGATGAGATAATCAGTTTCAAGTTCAATTTCTCTTGATGAATTTGTTATGATCTTGATTATAGATCATCATGCAATTTTCCCTCATATCCTTGACAGCCTACCTCTTGCATCTGAAAACTCATCATATTTTAACACCTTGAGAAATTTTTTCCTTGAATTATTAAAGGAGGTTCTAAACATTTATAAAAAGAATCCCACTCATCTTAAGGTAGATATTTTTTCAATTGATTTCTTGCAGGTCTTATCCCTTTTCATATCCTTTCTTGTGAAAATGATACTGAAGTGCTTTGAAAGGCACCTTGCCTCCCTTCCTCCCTCCCCAATGGCCCGCGAACCTCTTGTCTTTCTCAGGGGTTCATTTGAAGGTAGCAAAACCTGGTTAACCACTTCAGGATCCTTTCACTCTGGTTTTTGGTATGAGGAGCATGGAGAACAATGATGAGATTGCAACTTTGTTATAACTTTGTTAAACTGCAAGTATAACATAGTAACATAGCTGTTATAAGACATAGTAACTTTGTTAGACTGCAAGTATAACATAGCAACATAGCTGTTACCACGTCTTATAATAGCTAGAGTCTGCATCCACATAGATACCATGTATGTAGGGCTAAAATGATGGTGCTATACATACCTAAAGAATATAAAACTCAGTGTATAGCATTAAAGAATTTACATGTTAAATGGCATCTGGTAAGTGGATGAATAAAGTTTGAGAATTATGACAGAATTATAGTTGTTTACTAATACATATTCTCTCTTCTTTTCCTAGAAATAAAGCTCTCCTTTTATTTAGGGAGGCGATGACAAAAAAATACATTTTCCAGTCTCCTTGGTAGTAGGTGTGGTCATGGGATACAGTTCTGGAAGATTTTTTGCCTGGGATTGCCAATGGAGAGCTGATTCAGCTGGGAATGGTGGGCTTTTACTCTTCAACCTTCCTTCTAGCCTGCAACTTGGAGTGACGGTTGGAGCTCCTGTAGCATCATTGCATCACTGAGAGAGGTTGAGGATGGAAGTCAGGGTCCATGGGAGAGGCAACAGAACAGAGGTTCCACACAGTCACAATATGCAGTTCTGCGTGGCCCCTCCTAGAGCTTCCTGATGGTGAGAGAACAAACCCTGCTATCTTTAAGCACTTCTCCTTTTGACTTTTTGTTCATATAGTTAAATATAACCCATTCGGTACTGACATTCACTTGGGGAGCTTCAAAAAATATCCCAAATGCCCAGGCTGCATCTCTGATCCTTTAAATCAGAAACTCCACAGATAGACTGCATTAGCATTTTTTAAAGTTTCCTTGGTGATTCCAGCCAGTGTGAGATC
>PVHY01010364.1:0-52270 GCA_004024945.1 Uropsilus gracilis | reverse complement strand
TTAGCTAAATATTTCATAAATGAGCATATAATACTGTGGTGTTAATACCCACTTACTAGTTCAACTTCTTACAAACTCACTTCATAGTCTACAGCCACACCTTCCTGAACACACCAGATTCTGTTTGATCTCAGAAGCTAAGGGTCTGGTTGGCACTTGGATGGGAGACAAATACACTTAATCGGTGAGAGAAGAAAATAAAATGCAATTAACCTTAACAGACTATCAGCCTCCCACAGGTGTTAACCAGAATGTGGAGACTATTGAAAATAACTCTTCCAAAAATAGGGAACGTTTGTATGATTGAAAAATATATATACTCAAAAAGGGTAGAGAGAGTTTATATGTTCTACTAAAATTCCACTATTGGGTTATTAGTATTAACTTTTGGCAATATCATGGACATTTGTTCACTGTTTACAAAAAAGAGATTTTATCAATGTTGGGCAGTTTTTTTGAAAAAAAAAATGTAATCATTGATCCAAATAAAGTAAAAGGGTAGTACTCCTTGTATCATAGGATGAGCTCTCTGGCTCTTCTGTGCATTCTGATGTGGATATTTTCAACAATTTCAGCCTTGCCAATGTCTAAGTCATAATACTCAATAAGCATTATAGGAAAAAACAGCATAAAGCTAAAAAAGGACTCCATCTTATCCACCAACTATTCCCTCCATAGCTGTTACTTCACAGTAGACTGGGGATAATATCCCAAACACATTGACTATTTAAAATTAGAACGAATGACCTGAAACCCAAAAGAAGAGATGCATATCTTATATGGAAACTATTAGGGTAGAAATAATCGTGTAATTTCTGACCACCTGTGGGAATTTTTGGTGTCTCCCAAGATGTAAATTCAACCTGGTATCTAGAAGACACTATTATATCAAGAAGTGATGTCACCATGTGCTTAGCTGAGCACTTATTTTGTGGGAAGCTCATTGTAAGATGACACAAAAGCAGCTAAGAAACTATCTTTTTTGTTTGTGTTTCTAAATTTTGGGGAACACTTACTATTTGCTAAGCATGGCCTCTAGCAACACCTGACCTGAATTGCATCTTTATTATTCTGGAGTACTTAATAATGCCAGAGATTTTTCAAACCCATTTAATGTGCCTTAGATTCATAAGTGATGATCCCACAGAAACACGTCAAACACACTTTTCTAGCGCCATTATTTTTATCATCTTCCTCTTATTTATTAGCATATCTGCTTGATAAAATGAATTAGAGAATTAGAGAGCAGGAATTAGAGAGCAGCATCATTTATGTCTTTCTTGGTCTTCAATGACAGTGCCAACAAAAAATTTATATTCCGCATACTTCCTACGTGCACAGTACTGGCTAAGTGCTTTATAAGGCATCATCTATTTAAATCCACATCAAAAAATATCAAAAATGGAAAAGAACTACCATCAGTTAAATTTAATATGAAGATATTGAGATTTTAGCATGCTTTACTAAATTTCTGAGTTAACCAGACTAAAGAGGCTTGTATCAAGAGGCTTTTATCAAGCTCACACTGAGGTGTATTGCATGCAATATTACGTGAAAGGAAGGTTTTCCTGTACCATCTTCATTTTCATGAAATCTTCACAAATCAGGGGCAGTTTGAACTCATTTATGAAAGTTGGATCAGCATCTCTTGTTTTTATTCATTTTTAAATAGACAAGTAGAGGATAGAGATGTTGCATTCCCATATTAGGTAAATAATTGCTAAATATTAAGCAAATAACTGCACTTCTGTGTAAGAAGTCAGCATGACTCTGAAGTAAGAGTTGGCCAACATTAGTTGTAGTCATGGATGCACCATTTTGACCATCACATTTAACCCTTCCACGTGTGAAATATATATATATATATACATATATATATATACATATATATGTAGAGAGAGAGAGAGAGAGAGTCTTAATTCCATCCTGTTTGCATTCATCTCCTCACTTTGCTGAGAAGAAAATGAGAGGATGTTTGAGATAGTACTTTGGAAACCCAAAGAAGCTTCAGTGTCATCAATAAAAACTGGGAGGCTGGAAAGTGGGGAAACAAAGACAGCAAAATGGCCAAGCTCTCCATCTCCAAAGTGTTATATTTCAAAAGTTCAAGGCTGGGTCAGATGCTGTCACATAAAAAGCTTTGTTCTGTGAAATATTCATTCCCTGAGAAACTTTTCCAGCAAAACTGGAAACACAAGAATTAGTTCTTAGAGAGAAAGCGGTGGAGAGTGGCGGGTAAGGTGGGTAAGGCAGTGGACTTTGAGGTCAGCCTGCTCTGAAATGGGTTTGGCCATTTTATTATCTACAAAGTTGTTTGCTATCCCTATGCCATTGTCCCACCTATAGGAATAATGAAGTTGTCTAAATGAAATAAAAGCAATGTATACAAAGGGCTTGATATTGTGCTGGATACAGCATCTGGCTTGGAGAAAAGGTTTCATCAACAGTCTTTGCAGAGTGAAAGATAGGGCCCTGCATTTGCATCTGTTTTTTTAAACTGTGGGCTGAGCCTGAGTGATTTCAGGTCATTTTAGGTTAATAAAAATACGAGTAGGTAGAGGTACTGGGTAGAAATCGCGGCAGATTTATTAGACTGGAACAGAGTGAATGGGCAGGAAATGTGGGTGGTATGTCAGGCCACGGGATGGTTGTAAGGAAGGATGTGATGCACAAATGAGAATTGTACACAGAACATTTCGAAGGGACGAGGGGAGAGAGGTCAGAAACCACAAAGATCTCATTTGTCGATGAGATCTTTCTCATCTTTCGGTGTCTCTCTCTTTCAGTGTCTAAAAAGACACCGTTAGGGATTTTTAGGAAAATAAGTCCCTAAAGATGAAAGACTTCCTTCTGGAAATGTGGGGAAAGTCAGTACTTTTGACTGCTAGGTAAAGCAATGCTAACGTTCCTGTTAGCTGAGGATCTACTTGTTTCACAAAGCTACTCTCCAGATCTAATTAATCTTCCACAGTCACAATCCTCCAACAGAGTCCAATAGAGTGAATCAGTCAAGATCCTCACTTCTGAGTCCTGATAATAAAGTGGGATCGTTTGAAGAGAGTTTGGATACGATTTTCACAGGAGCTGTGAAAGCAGAGACTGTACCATCTCTCGAACCGATGGTGATCCCCAGGAAAGAATCTCAGATTTGGAGTGCCAGAGAACATGGTGATGCTCACCTGCCTCTTCCTCTCATCTAGATTATTTTCCTCCAAGATAATTGCAACAATGGTTTGGAAAAATAGGTCACCTAGATTTAAAAACTATTTTGTTTCAAGCCATCTGGGGCTGAGGAAGATTGTGAAATAAGCTGTTCTTGAGAGCATGGCAGAAACGTGACAGAACACATCTATTTGCACATCTGCCAGCGTTGCACATTGTTCACGGTGTTTGATATTCAAAAGATGCATCAGGAATTTGAACCTTGGAGGAACAAACCACACAGCATTTCAATTAGGATCAGTGTGCTGTGCATGCAAAGCATCGCTGCAGAAAATCTTGGAACATTTTGGGATGCATGAGTTTTGAAAATGGCTCCGAGTTAAATCATTTGTCCATGGGTGACCACTTCCCCTATCCCTAGCTGTTGCTCTAAGACAGGTGATCAGTACTGACTACTGACTTGCATCTCCAAATCCCTACCATCCTAGGTTTCCCCTCCAGGTGTGGTAACTTATTTTTAGTACATTTAATTGACTTTGTATAAAGCTTCGGTAGAACAACACCTAAGAAAACAGGGCCTGATACTCCATGCGCGTCCCAGAACACCCAACAGAACTTTACAAAAGGTGAGTGGCTTCATTCGGAACCACTTTTCGCCCCCGCCCCCAATCTCACAATGCTTTTCTCTTTCACCACATGTGTACAGGTCCTCTAGTGTTCTAGCCATAACTACTACTACCAGTTCACAATACAAAGATGGTGCCCTCTTTGTAGCGGACTGCAGCAGCCTTTTAAACATGGCTATTTCTGTTTCAAAGGTGGGGCCAGGGGAAAACATAAGGCTTATTGTGATCTTTATGTTAAAAATCATAAAAATAATAATTGTGAGTGGTACCACCACCACCACCACTAATGAATGTTTATGACCATTTATTAGGGGATGAAGACATTAGCTGCAATATGTCTTAAGTCATCACAAAAACCTGCTGAGTTTGGTACTATCACTTGCATTGCTTGAGGAAAGAACTAAAGCTAAGGGAAGTTAAGTAACTTGTCCATTGTTACACTGGCACTAGTTCATGGGGTTAGGACTTAAGTCCATATCTGTCCGACCTTTGAACTTGCTCTTAATTCTCTTTCATAGTCTTAAGTTTAACACACCTAACAGCATCCTGCCATTTGATCTAACAAGGTTATATCAGAATTCTTTTGTCTTTCCAGCACCTTCAAGGATGTATCTAAATATAAATCCTTATGATGCTTACAGAATTTTAAAGTGGACAGTTTGCTTCTGCAAAACTCTTGGTTGTCATTAAGGATGATTCAGGTGTAGATTTTTAAAATTTACTGAACTCTGGGGTTTTTAAGGGGAGAGATGGTTATCACTTCATCTCCATGATGAGCCAAGAGTTGACAGGTAGCTATCACCAAGCAATGCTTACTGAATCAATGCAAAGGGGGAAAAAGCTTTACTTGTGATAATATCACTCACTCGAGTTGTGAGGGCAGCTCAGAGGGAGAAAGAACGGAACAGGCAACATCTGCCCATGCTGGGCTCTGTTTGACAAGGGCGGGGATGAACAAAGAAGTCTGTCTTTATGTTTTTGCCGCCACTGCAGGACCTCATTCCTGCCTTTCCTAATTGTCTTTTGTGCTGGCATTTTCCGCTTTGTTCCCTATGCCCTTTTGTTTCCCCGTTTATTCTTGATCAGCTTTTCATTCTTCCCTTTACCGCTGCTCTTTCAGCATCTTTGCAAGTAAGGTGACTGACAAAAAGACTGTTTTCCAAGAAGAACAACAGAATTGATTTTAGGGGAAGATTTACAAACTACGTGTCAATCACAACAAACTGCTAATAATTTGCTCTTCAATGAGCGTGAACAGAGTCTGACTTTTCCTGTGTGTACAGAGTGGTGTGGGAGGAAAGAGCAGAGACCCTCCTCCCATGCAGACTTCTGCCAATGTTGCAAGGCCTCATGTGGAGGGCCAGTGGGTGGGATTCTCCAGAGGATGGATTTTTACCACCTGGATATCGTAGGGTTAGCCCCTGGGGGGGGTGGGGTGGAGTCCTCCCAAGACTATTATCCAATTGTCTCCAGACAACCTTAGGCTCTGCCAACATCATTGCCTTGGTCAAACAAACCACACATTCACCAAACCAACAGACCATACACCTTGTTGAAAAAAAGCATATGGTGCCAAACTCAAATCATCAATTTGGAGACTGTGAACGTGACTTTGAAACAGTAAAACCCATTTCAAATGTGACTTATTATTAACACATTAAGCACAACTTACTATTACATACATCCTCTTCCAAATGCTTCCATCAACTCTGCTCTTGTATTTGTTAAGATCAGCCTTAGTTAAAAATTGGACATCTCTATACCATCTTAGACCAGTAAGAATGGCCCATATAAAAACAAAACAAAAACAAAAACAGGTAACAACAAGTGCTGACAAGGATGTGGAGGAAAAGGAACACTCATATACTGCTGGAGGGAATGCAGGCTGGTTCAGCCACTATGGAAAGCTGAGTGGAGGACCCTCAGAATAATGAAAATGGAACTGCTATTTGACCCAGCCATCCCAGTACTGGTAATCTACCCCAAAGACACAAAAACACTAATTCAAAAGGACACCTGTACGCGTATGTTTACTGCAACTCAGTTTACAGTTGTCAAGATATGGAAACAACCCAAATGCCCCCAAACTGATGAATGGCTGAAAAAAATGTGGTCTAAGAACACGATGGGATAATATGCATCAATCAAAGAAAACAAATTTGTCATTTGCAGCAACATTCATGGAGGTAGAAAGAATCATATTAGCAGAAATAGGTGAAAAAAGAAAAAGAGAAATATGGGATGGTGTCACTTATATGAAAAATATAGGGAAAAACAAACAAACAAATAAGAAAATGTTAAAACTGCCAACAGAACCAAACCATGGAGCAAAAAAGGGAAAGGAGGGAGGAAACGGGGGTGGGGGAGAGCACAAAGATTAGATGGTAAACAGGTGTTAAGGGGATGGAGAAACTTGGGGTAAACATGATGTTTTATATATATATATATATATATATATATATATATATATATAAATTTATAAAATTGTCCACCTCTAAATTCCATTTGTTACATGGTAATGAATGATTTTAGTTGGTGTATCTTCTAGCAAATACTGGTACGGTAACTCAGTGTGGACGTAATTTCTATGAACTCATCAAGAAGCACAGAGGACTAGAATGAACACATCTATAGGTCAGGATCTGAGCATCCTGATCACAGTTTGGAGTTGGATTTATCACCTGCTCTGGGTGAGACAGTTTCCAATCTGAGCCTCAGGGCAGATGCAATGAGTCAATTCCTGTAAACTAATATTCTTTATCTCACTTCTCATTCCTTAACCTGGTTGAAGACAGAAAGCAAACTTTTCCTCACACTTCTCAGGAGATTAGTTCATTTAATTTCCTGATTGAAGAAAATGAAAATTTAGTTTCTGTCATTGCCAAAAGCATTTTAGGAAGAAGAGCCCATTCAATTTAAAGGTACTATAGGGTACCATACAGTTCATTTAATCAAATCTTTACATTTTCAAGATTATTGAATATTTATATGTATATTTTCACAGATTTTATGTGAACTGTGTTATTTCAATACTAGAGATACTTGGGTAACTGGTAACTACTGACATATATATGATAACAATATTCAGGTAAGAACATGACATACAGAATTTTTAAGACCCTATTTGTCCTTTTAGAAAAAAAATATTGCTAATTGTTTTATAGTAGGCTCAGCTCTCTACACTAAAGAAGACACATTTAGAATAAAAGTCAGAATATCTCCAAAATATGTATGATAATAGAAATTTTGAATGTTATATTTAACTTTAAGTTTTTAGGCTCAAGTATTACCTGATTACAGAATGAGATACTTCCCACTTTAATATCAACACCTCTTCTAATGAAATTAATTATAGAGTTGAAGCACATGATCATCACTACTAACTTTTATGTAACTCTGCTTTCTCAGTGCTGTAAATCAGAACTATAAATACAGATGCAACTTTTACTTTGTCATCTTTAGACCAACATTCAAGTACTTTTTTTCTAGAGACAGGAAGAAATGAAGAAGGAAGATCTTACTAGTGAGTAGTACTCAGGTTTTAATTTGAGATAATGACATAAATTTAAAAATGAAGTTCTCAAAGTTTACAAATGTTTATACTAAGTGAGTTCTTCTCAAAATGTTCTTACTTTTGTAATCTCTAAAGTATACAAGTGACCAAGGATGTATGCCAGCTATGATAATCTCTAGGGTTAGTTGTTTAAAACACTATATAGTAATTAGTTCCAGCAGCTGCTGATATTATGATTCTACTCATAAAACATTTTCCTTCTCCTGGAAAATAACATTCTCATCAAAAGTAGAATTCTTCTTACTTGAGTGATTTCAATAGCTGTGACACCAATGTCTTATTAAACACACATGTACCAAATGGATACTTTTTTCAAACTGTTAATGTAATGAGCTTAAGAAGCAATATCTTGAAGCAAAGAGAAGTATAAATTGTGTATTTTATAACAAAGTATAATGTATGGAAATTCAATATATAGATCAAGCAGACAATTACTCATACTGAAACTTACTTTGGAACTTCCTTTCCAGAACGCTTAGATTTAATAATAGTTGTGTTAGTTCATCTGAAGTGGATGATTAAGAGCTGAGCTTTGGAGGGAGAACTTAGTGTCAAATACTGGTTCTATTGTCAGCTATGACTTTGAGTGAGTTACTTTTCTAAATTTTAACCTTCACATTGGAAAAAAAAATAAAATCCTCAATTAGCTCACAAGGTTGTTGTTGGGATTTGATGAAGTTAGGAGATGATCATCTAAGAGAGTGTTAATTCAAAATTTAAAGTAAGGCAGAAGACATCATTCATGCTAAAATCAAAGCAAAATTTACCAGATCAAAATTACGTTTCAGCATAACAAAACCAAATTAAACTCATAGGGACAGAGAACAGATGGATGTCTAACAGAAGGGAAAAGTTTGGGCTGGGGAGGGAAATAGGTTAAGAAATTCAATTGTATGGTATGGATGGAATCTAGTCTTTTGATGGTGAGCACATTGTAGCATATAATGCCAAGTTATAACATTGCACACTTGAAACTTAATGATGCTGTTAATGTTATTTTTACCAGTATTATTTATAAATATATACTTTTCATTTTCCAGGCGAACCAGCTTTCTAAATATTAGTGACAAAAAAATGTTAACTTTGAAACTTCCAGCTCTGTGATCATTAAACTGCTTTTGAAAAAAAAAAAACACATTTCCAGTGCATATTCTTAGAACTAGTCTCATGCTGCTTAGGTCTTCTTCACTCTTGAATCTGAAAACAAGATGTAGGATGGAAAACACTTCAGGATGAAAAAGAGGAAAGTTTTGTTTAGCTGGTTTCAGAAAGAGGCTTCGGAGGATGGTATATCACCTTCGTTCCTTTATCCTCACCAAACGGAAGGAAGGGATAAGGGGTGTGTGTCCCCTCTGCTGTAGTCTATCAGGGGTTTTCATGCACCCACTGTGAAGGCTTAAGAGGAATCTTCTGGAACCTTAGAGGCAGTGGACCCGAGTCTGACTCCCACCTAGGAAAGTTGGAGGGTAGCAGAACTGCCTTCATTGGGGCAGCGGATGAGTCACCACTGCTAATGCGTTTTCTTCAATAGCAACCAAAAACGGGATGAGTTTGCCAGGAAATTTAAGCTGAGAGGAAGAACTGACCCAATGGGCCCTGGAGGCACCTGAGAGGCAACACGGTTGTATCCCATGGAACCAGGTTCTCCAAGACACCCATGGGGAATGGCCTGGTCCGAGAAGGGCAGCCTTGGACAAACCAGCGAAAACACCCACAAGACAAGAGGCTCAAACTCTTTTCTCCTGTGGAAGAGAGGAAAAAAGGTCCATAGGGAAAGGGCGCACGAGGGCCGCTTGAAGCAGGACCAGCCTAGTCGACCCGCTGCTCTCTCCCACCCTTTTCCAAAGCTCCACCATTCAGAGGGGGTGGGTGGGTGAAACAAAGACAAAGAACCAGTCAAAAACCTGCAAGAACTTAGTCTATGTTGGGGGTGGGAGAGAATTCAGCGTTAATCCCCTGTAGAGCTGTGTCGTACTCTGAATGTACAATCTCTAAAACGATACGAGAAGTGATCGAAAGAGATCACATGCCTCTCTGTTATCTACACCAGACCAGAAAAGTCATGGTCTCGAACCATCCCCTGTCCAGAGTTAATTTGAAAGGGTACAGTGGGACATGAAAGTGTTTCACCATGTTTTGGGGCTATACGTGTTCTAAGCACAACTGACCATGAGGATAAATAGCTTTCTCTCACTTTGTCATCAACTGGAGATCCTATTTACCAAAGCTTTAGCCACACAATCCTAAGCTACCATGGAGATGGAATGCTTGTTACATGGAATCCAGCACATGTTACATATTACATGGACTCCAGCACTATGTAAAGTGGAACCGCAGCAGCGTTGAGAGCTAATGCCTAAATGAAGAACTGGAGTGGGAGACACACACTAGTCACTCTAATAGAAAGAAGAAATTGAGGACTAGTTAACTTTGCCTAATACATATATGTGTACACACACGTATACACACATATAGGCATGCACTATCCACAACACTTATATACATGCACAGGAGATGTATACATGCACATACATGTGTGCTATGACCAGTATGTGTGCATGCATACACACGTGTATATGTATGCATCATTGCTAGTATGTGGACATATATGTACATGTGTGTTAGGCAAAGGAAAATAGTATACGTGTGTATGTGTGTATATGTGTGTGTTTTATGTGTGTGTGTGTGTGTGTGTGTGTGTGTGTGTGTGTAATAACCAGTGTATTTTGAGTCCAGGCTGCACATTCCTGGGGGTAAAGGGCTCCAGGGAGCTATCCGGGGTTAGCTGTGTCAAGTAGACCCGGTCATCGCCTTGCTCTCAGAGGACAAACTATTTCCATGAAACTTCCTATTTTTATCAGTTGACCTTTCCCAAGTTTGAGCCTGGCAGTTGCCCAGACAGAGTTTCCCTGCAGTGCCATCTTTCCCCAGTGACCCCAGGAGACCTGCATTTCTGGAAACATCTACATGACTGAGAAAGAGTATGGGATGGCCACAATCATCCTAAAATATTGTGTCTTTCAGAAAGCCTCTGACATGAAGAGCCAAGGCGAAAGCTCAGCCAGCAAGCTTTGAATCCACAACCAGAGCTTATCTCGCAGAGTGACTGCGCTCGGAATGTGCTCCGTAAGAGAGAGTTTGGGAAAGTGTCTCACTGCCATCACTGCAACCTAGCTAGAAAACAAATCTTATATACAGGGTTGGTGAAAGGAACACTCTCAAATGAGCTGCTTTGGGCGCCTTACATAGAGAGGCACCGAAATACAAACCTCTGGAGTTGGAAGGCCCAGTAAGACAATTTGTTGCAGTCCTTCCTTTGGGGCATCCTGGATAACTAACCTCCTCACGTAAACCTGACCATTTAGGGTCACCAAGACCAGTGGTCTGTATAGAGTGCTGTGTCCAGTCAGGATGGGAATTGCATTACAGCTATTTCCTAAGGAAAACACCCATTAACTACAGTGGAAACTCATTAAGCTAAATTAGGTGTTAGGACATCAGTACGAAAATGTTTTAAGTTCATGTATATACTAAAAAGTGTAGTATTTTGCCAAATTGAAATTAAAAACATTTCCAAGGAGTATAAATAACTCTGATGACTGCATTGCAAAAACAAATCCTATCTCTCTATATTCTCTATCTATCTCTCTATCTCTCTATCTCTCTATCTATCTATCATCTACCTTGTCCCACTCCAAAATGCAAATGTTAAAATGCTTTTTTCTCAGAAAACCTATTTATATTAAAAATTGTACTTACTGTGTCTGTTTATTTGAATGTTATTGCTCTCTTCCAAATTTTCTAGAATGAACACATTTATAAGTCATTTAACAAAAGAGTAAACATTATACATCACGTACTTTTTACTATAAACAAGGAATGTTTTTCACTTTCTTTTTTTTTTTTTTTTTTTTGAGACTATGTCTCTCTATTTTTGCCTGTGGAACCGCAGGCTCTCATTGCCCGGGGTACCACAGACTCAAGCAATCCCCAGCCTCAGCTTCCCAGGTAGCTGGGATTACAGGCGTGTGCCTCCATGCCCAGCTATTTTTTTGGGACTAGGTCTCACTATGTGCCCCCAGCGGGACTCGAACTGCAATCCCTGGCCCTGACCGCGGCTTCCCAGGCTGCTGCTTACAGGCACGCGCCACCATGCCCAGCCGTTTCTCACTTTCTTGATGAACTTACCATAAAATAAAATCAATACTGTTTTGCAGTATAATTGTCTGTAGAACAAAGTAATATATTCGTTATTCGGGGAAAGAAACACATAAAGAAAACTGAGAGGTACAATATTTATCCTAGAGTTTGTTTAAGGAAAATAATTTTCTTTCAGTAACGCTGAAGAAAATATTTTCTCTCTAGCTTCAGGGACAGTCGTGAGCTATAATTAAATACTGAATTCATGTTACCAGTTCAGAATCAATGGTCGGTACAATCGATCCCTGACCCTGAATGAAACGTGAGTAAGGGCGTCAGCAGAACGGCTGGGAAGAAACACCACTCAAGACGAACTGCAATGGGTGTTTTAGGTCACTGAACCTTAACAGCCAAGGTGACAATCACACCAATGTTGACCACATTCTAAAAGGTCCATGAAAGGGTTTCTTTAATGCACACACACACACACACACACGTACACAATATTTCAAAAAAACGGCTTTGCCACTTCAAACCATACTGCCCAACAGCGTATTGCTGTTTGACATTACATTGTGACATTCTCTCTTTGTCCTCCACAAGTCATATGGGCCACCTACATTTTTATCCTATTACGTTGTATTTTTAGTGAATTTTTCTGGTGATTGTGGTGGGTTGCAACATGTTTCCTAAGACAAGGAGAGATACCCTGTGCTCGCACAAAGGCATGGAAACAACCCAAATGCCCCCAAACTGACAAATGACTGAAAAAGATGTGGTCTATGTACACGATGGAATATAACGCATCAATCAAAGACAACAAACTTATGTCATTTGCAGCAACATGGATGGAGTTGGAAGGAATCATGTTAGTGGAAGTAAACCAGAAAGAAAAAGAGGAATATGGGATGGTCTCACTTATGAGGGATAGAGGAACAACAAACAAATGGATAAGAAAATAATAAAACTGCCAACAGAACTGAAGCCAGACATGAGAGACGGTCAATAAGGGGGAGGGGGAGGGAACAAAAGATTAAGATGGGTCATGGTGATAAGATGATGGGAGAACCTCAGGGTAGACAATGATGCAATTTATATATATGTAGATGGATGGATGGATGGATGGATGGATGGGTGGATGGGTGGGTGGGTGGGTGGGTGGGTGGGTGGATGGATGGGTGGATGGATGGGTGGGTGGGTGGGTGGATGGGTGGGTGGGTGGATGGGTGGATGGATGGATGCAACCAAAAAAATTAAAAAACAAAAACAAAAGTGGGACTAGCTAACACTGAACTATAAATTCAAAAGCACAGAGGAAACCCAGATGCTTATTTATTCAAGGCAAGGTTGAGAGCAGACCCTTCTCAACCCTAGCCTCCAGGATCATACCCTCTGATACATCCCTGTAAGTCCACTCATTCCTGCACTTTTCTGTGCCAGTGAGCTTTTTTGTTTTCACTCACTGATTCATTCATTCATTCATTCATTCATTCATTCATTCATTCATTCAAGAAATATTTATAGAACAGTCACTACGTGCCAGGTCTGGGGAAGATAACCAATAATATCTGTCTCACATGGGACTCACAGTCTTAAAAGGGAAGGGAGATAATAACAATACCAATGTGTGTACACTTGCATATGGCAAGTATTAACAATGCTAAGGAAAACAAAAACAACAACAAGAAGTCAGGTAACCAAAGGGGATAGTAAGAGATGGGGGCTTAGCCACGTGGTTAAGCACTGTAGGCACTAAATAAATGCTGGATCGCCACAAATGAGCATTTTCGTAAACAATCCGACATTACACAGTTAACTGGTTCTTTTTAGAAACGATAACCTGTATTTGACTCCATATTCATCCTTACCACAAATGTTTCCTTTTTAACTTAGTGAGCTGTTGATCAGACTTGCACTATTTTGGTGACAGAAGCAAATTAAGTGTTGTCATGTGAAAATGGCTAGAAAGTGGTTAACATTATACTTGGCAAACAGTATCAACTGCAGGGTTGATTTACAGTACTAGAGATATGAACTTCATTTCCATTCTCCCTCTTGAATTCCACACCCTACAGTGGTTTTCACCCTGCAAGGAACTTTTCAAATCCTAATTGCAATCAGGATCAGCAGTACGGAGTGCCCACTATGACAAGAAAACGAATTGCTGTTAATTCCGTAGACTACCATCTCAGGATTCCTCCCACAAACACCAAGGGAAGAACTGATTAATCAAAACACTTTGGGTGACTACCTGACTTTCCCTGTATCACTCAGCCTGCAAACGAAGGTTGCCCAGCTGAGCAAGGCCTTATCATCTTCAAGCTCATTGTCAAATAAGCCTTATATTAGACATTTAACTTGGAATAGCTTTCAAGCACAAGACTCCGTTAACCTGTGAAAGACGCCAAGACACTATAGGTACTTAAATAACAGTACTTGAGAGGGTGTGTGGAGGAGTCATCTGTTCTTTTCACAACCCTCACAATAAAATGCAGCCATTAGAATTTATCTCAGAGTACAGAGTGCTGCAACTCCACTAGACTTTTATCTCAAAGGAAGCTGAAAGCCCACATAATTTAAAATCTCCTCTGCTTACTGATGGGATAAAGTTGAGATTGGGTCCAATAAAACCTAGATTAGTAAGCTACCCTCACTGTCTCGCTATCATCCTGGAAGGTGACTCGTGTATATACCACCTGAGTGGACAATCTAATGCTTCTCAGTTATTACTTGAGAACCTGCCATAGTACCTAGTATCCTAGTGAATGTGGGGCATCTGTCCAGCGGATTTTTCTGCTTTTTCTTGTTTCTGGTCTAGAGTATTACATCTGAGTCGGCACTAATTCCTTGTGAATTCTCCAAAGTGACCAGAAGCTTTTGAATTCTTTGACCTCGTAGTGGTTTTCTTCTCCAAAAAGATCAGACTTGAAAAATAGCACCAAATTACACTCTTCGGTGGAGGTTGGCATTTTCCCAAGGTTAATCAAAGCCTGAATTCAACATCCCTTCCCTGCGGCAACCAGCTGTTTTCCTAGCTCTCCTTCCTCCTCTTTTGTTAAAAGGGGAAAAAAAAAAGCAACTTGCCTCATTTGTTTCTCAAAGAGAAAAAGACAAATACAGGAGCCAACACAGTGAACTGGCTTTTTCCCAAAGGGAGCTGGAGATACTAAGGAGAGGAATAGAGTGGCTAATAAAAAAAAAAATTCCCAACTATACTGGACAAAGGGAAACAAATCCTCCCTAATTTGTCCCATCTTATTTGATGATGATGATAGGACACCCCCAGTCTATGATAATAAACAGGTTTCCCTGAACCTGTTGTATGACTTTAGTAAAAAACATACACAATTCTTTTCAATTCACTAGAAAAACATTCTTTGATGTCAATACATAAATTGTAAATGACTCACAAAAGCAAGTGAGGCCAACAAACACTACTTCCATTGGGAGTTTCCACTTATATTAAAAAAATGAATGCAAGTCTAAAACAGCTCTCCAAAAGTTGTTATATATTTTATGTGTCTATATGAACATTTTGTCATTTATTTATGTATTTTAAAACTTTGTATTGACAATCTGTAGAGGAAATGTGTAAATCAATAATAGCTCACCATAAGGCCTTGTGATGGGACAAAAATTTTAAGTTTTATGCTGGCTACTTTTCAATTTTGCCCTGGTATCTCTGCGACAAAACAGCTTCTCACATGGACAAAGCATCAACGTTTAAATGTGAGACCCTTTTGAGAAATAAGGTCCTCACTCAACATCGAGCATTCCTTCAACGTATCTCGTGATCCTCTGAGAAAACACAGACAAACCTGGGGGGGGGGGTAAAACTTACAGCAAACTCCAATAACGGAGGGATAACACATCAATAAAATATTAGCTACTGCAGGAAGATGAATGCAAAACTCTTAAAATGATTTGGGCAGCTCAGACCTATTCTAGAGTCCCAGACTTCCGAATTTTGTTAGATTCTGCTTGTTTCTTCTTACCACTCCTTGAACTTATTAAAAAGAAATTAGTAATGAAATCTTGACTTGAAGTCTTTGTACTGTTTTTGTGGCAGTAAGATTTTCTATCAGGGTCCATCTAGGAGGGCGAGAATACCCACCCCTCCCCCATCATGCCACACCACTATGTAGACACATTATGTTTGCTTCTTTTTGCTCCTTTTATTGTTAGCAATTATATTTCTCATATCTGTTCTTGAGCCTGTAAATAAGACTCTCCTCTGACTTGTAAGTTCGTTTTTCCTGAGAGTTTGAAGACTAAAGAGCCATTTTGTTATTGTTGTGCTAAAAAAAAAAAACAAAAACAAAAACCCAAATCATAAACAACCTTGGAGCAATGTCTTCAAGATACAAAGCACCAACTTCAGTGCTCCTATGAACTTCTTTTTGTGATTTTGCCTATTCAGAAACTCTCTGAGCCCCCAAATTCATCAACTAAAAAGTTATGTATAGAATTTTGGTGAACATTATTGTAGGTGTCATAAATAGATGTCATGCCCCTAAAGTAATGTAGAAAAGCATTTAGAATTATTATTGCTTGTGATCATCGTGTTAAACATAGCTGAGAATTTGGAGAGCTATATTTTATGAAGGCTGAAACATATAAAGTGCTCTCAAAACACTAGATAGTTCCTTTGTTGCAGAAATAAATATCTGCCAAAATACCAACCAGTTATGCAGCTCTGTATTTTCCTCCATTTATAATCATTATTCGTTCATTAGTTTATTAATATACTTTTTTTGTTTTTCTAAAAACAGTGATCACTGAGATGTTCCCATTTACCTCCAGTTGTTGATATTCACATATTGAACTTCATAGTTGGTGGTACAGTTGGTGGTCTGTTGGTTTGGTTTAAATAGTTTGTTTTGTGATTCCTACATGTTTGAATGGTAATTATTCTGCTAGTAAACAACGAAACCAATAAATAAACCAGTGCACACACATCAGTAATTTAAGGCAGGAGGTTACATATTCCTCCTTATAGTCTTTACCAGGACCAACCTTTACAGAGAAAAGCATCCAATGTTAGCGAATAACGAGTCAGTATCGCAGTTCCCAAGACATGAAAAGACACCGTGCAAAATTACAAATGCCCCTTACTTGCCCACCTGCTACTCAGTCTACGTTTTGTACCCAGTAGAGTCATTAAGATCTCTTTAAAAAACAAAAAGTTCTTTCAATTTGGATGTTGCCAGACTGCAATGAGAGAAGGCTGTGCAGTCACACACAGGGAAAAGAACTGCTCTCCACGTTGCTGCTGAGCTAAAAGCTAGAAACCATCACGCATCTAAACACCTCTGCAAGAAAGTCACTACTATTTTACCAAGCATTTCTGTTCTGTGGGTAAATTAAACAAGTTACATAACTTACAACACTGGCCTCAATTGGTCTGGAAATATGAGGACTCTAGCAATAAAAACTGCTCACAAAGGTGCAAATGAACAGCAGGAGGCGACTTTCATCCTGATCTGGGCTCCCCGCCACCTGGTCTTCCTCAGGACCTTGTTGGATGCCATGTGGGCTAATTCACCATCCTTCCGCTGCCTCCCTTTTAAAGTCCATCTTAAAGGTGCCCTCAAAGTTGCTGTCTGCCCCATATCTTTTCTACTCAAAATCATTAAGCTACATTTCCTAAGCTCTCCCTCCAAGGTCCCCTTCATTTCATCCACTTGAAGTTAAGCCCCAAGCTACATGTCAGAGTTCTTGTCTCAGACCTCCTGCTTCCTGCTTTGTTTGAGTTCTACTATTTCCTACATCTGTTCTGAGTCTTCCTGTCTGTGCTTTACCTTAAGTTATTTGCTCTGGCTTGAATGTCTAAATGCAAAGATGCCCTCAAAACCTGGGTTTGCTGAACTATTTAATGCTGATAGGGAATCTTCAAAGTGAATCCCCTGTCACTTCCTCAGAGGAGCCATTTCTCATATGTTCTAGAAGCTGGAATCCCAATATGGGACGTATTGAAATTTAGGCATTGATGCCATTAGCTGTGTCTGAACAACACAGAGCTTGTAAAAGAAGCTTAAACAGGGCAAGGGGGCTTTCACTTTGTTGCAAATTCTGGGTGTGGACCCAGGAGAGAGAATGTATCAGCTAGAGGGTATGCCGAAGGAAATTGGAGCTTTTGGCTTTTAGGAGAAAGAAAGGGAAAAAAGATAAAAAGGAAAGGAGCAGAGACTAGAAGAGACAGACTTTTGGGAAAAGGAGAGACGAGAATGGCAGGTGGGTAAAGAGGAGCCTGAGTGACCAGGCTGGGCAGAAACCCCTGGAAGAGTAAGTTGGAGGTAATGAGGAGCCATGGTGGCCGGCAGAAGAGTGGCTGGTGTGGAGAGTGTGGCACCGCAGCAAGGTGGCATTGTGAGCTGGTGCCTGGAGATGCAGGGGTGGGGAAAGCTGATTTGTACATCAGCCATTGTGGAAGAAGTTTGAAGAGTCTTGGAGAAGTGGAGCAACTCAGAGCACTGGAGAAGAAGTGAAGAGAAGATGGAAAAGAAAGACTGGACTTGGCAGAGTACCCACCTCAGGTGTGGAGGGGCAAAGGGCGCCATCTTGGACTGTGTCTTTGGAACCTTTGGGACTGAGAATGGTGACTGTGGTCAGATAACTGCCACATGTAACTTGAAGGACTTTTCAATTTCCCTGTTAATTTCCCTTGTAAATAAAATGTTGTTGAACTTCATTTGACTGGCAACTGCTACGTAGTTGACCTGATACCATTACTATTTCTAACAAAAACTGGGCATTTACTGAATGTCTATACTGACTAGACACTCACTGCTAAAGGTTTCATGGACATATAATAGATTTTTAAAAGTATAACAGTATTAAAATGTATAGACTATCAGGATTAAAATCCTGACTCCAACACTCTTTTACTGAACTGGGAAATTCATTCATCCTCTGCATTCTAGCATCCTCGTGTGTAAAATGGGGATAATCAATTTCAATACCGACAATACCTAATAGAGTTATTATGAGGACTATGTGAGACGATACACACAACTGGAACAATCCCTATCATTGTCATTATAATATGAATCTCTGATGCCACTGCTATTGGCACCTCACAATATGTCACAAGGTAGTGTCTTCATTATTCCCATCTCATATATGCAGAAACTGAGGCTTAGAAAGTTTAAGAACATGTTCCAAGTTATGTAGCCAGGATGTTCCAGATAGAACACAACTAACGTCTCTAGACTTGTAACCTTGTTTTCTGCAAGATGCACAGGCTAGCTGTCTTTTTAACTTTCTTTAACCTAGAAAGTTGCCGGAGGGTGATCAATAACAGCTAGGACAATATTTGTTCCCATTTATTGAACAGTTACAGTTTACCAGACACAGTACTCAACACTAATTATGCACTATGCTATTTCATTCTCACAGGTGGCTTGGCAACTGGGAACCATCTTTAGCCTTATTTTGCAAAGGAGGAAACAGCGCTCTAGAGAAATTTATTCGGTTATGCAGTGTGTAAATGAAAGCTAAGGCTCAAACCCACATTTAGAACATCTCCTGCCTGTTTTCAGAGAGATGCTTGCTTTACCCCCTTATTCTGTCAATGTTCTTAGTGGTAGCCATTTCTAGGTCACGTGATGGTTTTGTTTAGCTGTGCTTATGTAAGATGCTACTGTCAACCTGCAAACACCTAAAGAACAGGTTCCCCTCCACATAGTCTACCCCACAGTATCTTCTGAGTAGTAGATGCACTGTAAATGCACTGAGCAACGTGTTGGAAGATGGGTCAAGAACTGCACAGAAGATGATTTAGCTATAAGCTGACACTTGAAATGATAATGACCAAGAACTTGAATCTACTTCTTCTAAGAATGAATAGTGATAGGAAATGACTTGCACATTAGTTAAAGCTGAGCCTTGTAACTGGATTCAGCTGGTATCAAGTCCTAAGTTTACCAACCTTTTGTTTGACTTACTTATTCCAAACCTCAGTTTCTTCATTTATAAATAAAAGATAAAAATCGCATCTCCCTCTTTAATTAAATGAGAATATTTGACAGTTACTTAACATTGTGATTTGAAGGCCAGGCACGGTGGCTCGTGCTTGTAAGCTTCAGCCTATGAAGTGGCTGGGGCTAGGGATCGTGGTTCGAGTCCTGCCTGGGGCCTGTAGCGAGACCTAGTTCCAAAAAAAAATAGCTGGGCGTGGTGGCTCGTGACTGTAATCCCAGCTACCTGGGAAGCTGAGGCTGAGGATTGCTTGAGTCTGTGGTACACCGGGCAATGAGAGCCTGTGATTCCATGGGCAAAAATAGCAAGACCTAGTCTCAAAACAAAAACAAAAACAAAAACAAACAAACAAAAAAAAACATTGCAATTTGAATATGGTTAACATAAAGGAAAGTTTGTTAGATAAATAAAATCTTAAAAGTCAGATAATGGACTCATATTAGTAGAAATAAACCAGAAAGAAAAAGAGAAATACAGGATCTCACTTATATGAAGGATATAGTGACGAACAAATGAATAAGAAAAATTAGAAACAACCAACAGAACTGAATGACAGAGCAAGAGAGGAGGAGGGGGAAGAAAACAAGAGAGGTAGAGGACACAAAATAAATAAGATGGCTGACAGGTGTTAAGGAAATGGGAAAACCCCATGATACACAATAATGTAATATATATATATATAATTAAAAAACTAATAAATTAAATAAATTAAATAAAAATTTAAAAATAAAAAAGTAAAAATGTGGGCAGGTGGGTAATAAGGGGTACAACACACCCATGTAAACATGACCAATATTGCACGATAAATAATTACAAAATAAATTGAAAATAATAATAATAAATAAATAATATATAAATAAAAGTCAAATAATGAAAGAATAGCTCTTGGCTCTTTCAAGCAATTGCTCTTGCCCAGATCTAAAATTTTCCTGAGGCATGATCGATCATAGATATTGTGAAATAGAAAATAAAAACTCCAGGGAAAGGTGTCCTGAAAGGGCCAAGCATGTGAGAAATGGCAGGATCCGGAGCCATTTTGTGGTAAACAGCTTCTTTCTTCACCCAGGGAATACAGTCTCCAGGGGGCATCTCTGTGTTGTTAGGTTGTGTGATAAAGGCCCCACGTGAGGATCTTCCTTTGTTCTTTAGTAACACTAACAGAGTGACTTTCACAGGCAGAACTGATTTAGTTGGCAACGCTCTTCTCCATTTTATTAAGAGTTGCAAGGCTGAGGCTGGTATCAAGCACTCAGCGCCATCACAGTGAAGGAAGTGGAGAGGACATGGACTCACAGCTTCTCGAGCTTCCTGACTTCCAGACTCAACTGTGCTTCCCCCGAGGTGGAAGTCCAAACCCCACTGTGAGCGACTTTGGAGACAGTGCTTGTAAGAAAGTGGTTCAGATTCAGCGAGGTAAGAAGGGTGGGCCTTCACCTGATAAGACTGGCATCCTCAGTGAAGATCCCTCAGCAGAGCCACTGGAAAAAGGTACCGCGAGGATGAAAGGGAGAAGCCACCTTTTACAACATAGGACGAAAGATGTCACCAGAAACCAATTTTGCTGGTGTTGTGATCTTGGACGTTTAGCCTACAGAGCTGTGAGAAAGTGAGTATGTGGTAGTTTAAGCTATCCAGATTGTGGTTTGCTGTGATTGCAGCCTAAACAGACTAATTTTGCATCAAGCTATTTCCCATCCTCCTATTGAGACAGTGGCTACTGTCTGGGAAGAGTCAGGACGCCTTAAGGGATAAAGGAATTTGATGTCTCTTTCAAGTCATGGAGTCCACCTGGAAAATACAGTTTGGATCTTTTGTCTTTCATACACACAAGACAAAAAGAAAGCATATTAATACATCTCCACCTAATACTTGTTTGACAAAGTATCTCCTTATTAGGACGTGCCTCTCTCAGTACCTTCCTCCAGACCTCAAGCACCACTACGGGCCACAGGGAGAAAGAGACCAGCCACACAGTGGATTTCAGTGTAAATCTACAATGACAGGTTCTCCGTGCCATGGACTTTACTTGTTTTTTTTTTTTTTTTTCTGAAATTTAACTTCTTTGTGATTGATAAGGATTTTAAAATTCCATCTTTTTTTTTATTCCACTTTATGCAAATTTTGGTCGAAGAGCGCAGAATGAAGAGGTGACCAGCACTGACCGATGAGATTCTGTGGGCCCTTTAGAATGAAGGTTTCAAAGTCAAACAGCAGTTTTAAACTGATGGAGAATATTGAAGCCTTTATTGTTTTTTTCTCCCCAAAATGTATTTTTTTTGAGGACTGCTCTTTGTCCGGTACTAGGCAAGGTTCTTGGAATAGACCAATGAGAAAATAGCTTTGGTCTTTGTTGCTGGCTAGTGAACCAGCACATAAACATACATGCATGCTAAATGCAAAATTAGCCATACTTACTGATGGGTTACTACTGGTTAATACATACTTTCTGATGGTGGTGAATACTGGAGAGCTAACCAAAGAGAGCAATAGATGACTTTAAGGTGGCATTTGAAGTGAGTCTGAATTGTGATTGGGCTGTGCTAAGATGGGAGAAGAGAACTTAGGACAGTTGATCCAAAGAGAAGGAGTTTGGTATATCTGAAGCTCAAGATGAAGGTGGCATGGCAGAGTGAAACAGGGGGTGTGTAGAACGTGGTCAGGAAAGCTGAAGATGTATTCTCAGAACATGGAGAAACCACGGCGGGCGTTTCAGTGTGTCTAAACTACAGTGGTCTATGGGTCAAATCCAGCCTGTAGCATGTTTTAGTAAATAAAGTTCGATTGGAATACAGCCAGACACAGCTGTCTAAGCATTTCCTATGCCTGCTTTTGAACCATAAGAACAGAACTGAGTCATTGTGACAGAGACTTTATGGCCCACAAGACCCTTTACCATCTGACTCTTTTTTGCACAGGCAGCTTGTTGGAATGAGCACGGGGGTGGAGGGCAGGCCTCCAGGGGAGAGGAGATGGTGGCCCGGGCAGGGTGAACAGAGGCAGTGTGGATGTGGCGAGGTGCACACTAGGGCCTGCTTTGCAAGCATAAAATATGGTGGAGAACAGGAGACAGGAGAGGAACAAAATACTTTCAGTGCTTGGTGGGATGAATGCGAACGAAGGGTTGTGGTGGAACGTTCAGTGTGAAAGGCATCTTCCGCAGACCCTCTCTGTTTCATTTGCTTTCTCAGCGCACAACAATGACTCTCAAGAAAACCAATACCTTCTTTTTCCTTGTTCTATTACACAAACAAAATCCATTTGGTCGGGAATCACTCTGGACACTAAGCGATAAACATAGGATAAACATAGACCCAAAGCCACAAGGCAGGGCCAGGCCTATCTTGCTTGCTATTCTATCTCTGTGCTTAGCCCAGTACCTGGCCCAGAGCAGAAGGTCAATAAATATGAAACTGGAAAGTGAACTGAAGAAATGGCCAGCAACCATTTTCTGAGGACTTGCTATGACATCAGAAACTAGATGAGGCACTTTACATATTATTTAATTTTTATTTATTTACTTGTTTGTTTGTTGGTATATATTTCACATCTCTGTATTCCCCTGGGATCACCCACCACCTACCCTCCCTGTCCACTCCCTCCCGTCTCCCCACCCTAATTGTGTTCTTTAGTTGGGTTGTTAGCTTGTTTGAACTTTTCCTCCTGGCCTTTTGCTTGTTTTTCTTATGTCCCAAATATTAGCGAAATCATTTGGTTTCTGTCTTTTTCTTTCTGACTTGTTTCTGCTGAAAGGATTTCTTCTAGGTTCATCCCTGCTATCTCAAATTCATCCAATTTGCCATTTTTTGATTGATGAGTAATATTTCACTGTGTAGATAGACCACAGCTTTTTCATCTATTCGCCTGTCTTGGGACATCTGGGTTGTTTCCATGTCCTTGCAACCATAACTATATTATTTAATTCTTAACAAAAGTGAGACTTGGGGCACGGTACCAAAAGCTCAAAACCCCAGTCAAGAGGAATAAATGGGTGATGGAAAACCCCATGTCAACGGAAAGGAATCAGCGGGCCAGTGGCCATCTTTAAGTGGGCAATAGCTTTCTCAGCTTGACCCTGCTCTGCAAAAATGAAACCACACAGCATTGCCCAGTGCTATTATGAAGAGCAGCTGGAAATCCAGCTTAATTTAAAAATAACCCCAAGTTCCCAAGTACTAAGAGTTACTTTATGGTGTTAAGTAGCTCTCAATTAAAAAGATGCTGTTCTAGAGCAAGCATTAAAGAATTTGATCCTCGCAATCATCCCTTGTACTCGCCTTTGCATTCTCAATGTTTTTCCAGTGGGGAGAAAAGCTAATCCACTACGTAGCAAATCTCACTGGTGAATCTGTTGTATCACCACCCCAGTAAGCAAAGCCGAACCCATTTTTGTTTGAAGATGTTTCTCAGAATAGCCAAGGACTGAACCAGGCACTTGTTTTTTGTGTCTAGAACACTGCAGTCATTCTTTGATGTCTGAACATCTGCCTGATGACTCGGGTGAAACCGCCAATCATATTGTCTGAGGAGCTGATGAATTCACCGAGTCGTCTAATACAACCATGCAACTACACTGACCTCCCTATGCCAACAAGCCTGGCTGCTGTAGAAGTAAAGATACTGAGTGCCTCTTCTCCATCTTCCCTTTTTCAAAGATTCATTGCCTGTTCCTAAGCCTGGTTTTGGAGACTGGATAGCGTAGTAAAGGTTTCCAGTTAATTTCATAAAATTGGAAGATTAGGAAATATTGTCACTGGCTTATCTTTTCCATTTTAAGCACAACTTCTAAATAGGGTAATGAGTAGGGAAATGTGTTGTTGAAGGAATCTAACTAATCCAATTTGGTGAACCATCACTAAATGCCTATTATATGCCAGGATCTGGGCCAGGTCCCAGGATGCCATGGCAAGAAACAAATCCATAAACAATAATATACTGAGAAAAATGCTATATAACAGGGGAAGCAGAGAATGCTCTGTACACTTAAAGGATGATTAATAGTGAATTCATGGGAATAGAGCCAGAAAAAGCATAGGTCAAGGAAAGTTATAGAAGAAAGGTTACAACTTTGAGGAATAACTTTGAGGATGACTCAGTTTCAGAATTTAGCTGTGAGGAGAGTGATGAGTCTTAAAAGACAGTCTCCAAAAGGATACTGATGAGTAAGGTAATGTACTGACCACTTAGACCTCATTCTTCACAATGGTTCACCAAGCTTAATTTGTGTTGAACCCCCATTTTGTAAGAGATGGAGGTCTAGAAAGATGAATAATTTAGTTAGGGCCTACAGCCAGCTTGTAGAGCTTGGTAGAGCTTGTAGTCAATTCTAGGTCCTAATTTGAAAGCCTCTGCTTTCAGACATGATGCTCTATCACTAGGTAGGGAAAAATCACAGACACATGAATACTGGCTTGAGGACTAGAGAGTATTAGTCCATTATGAGCAGAAGAGAGCTGGAATTGACATGTGCTGGCCCAAGGGAGGGCAGGTAGGGACCAGCTGTGATTATTTCAATGGACGATTTGTGAGATGAATCTAGATTTTGGGCCTACAGAGTTGCAGCTTTAAAGCAAAGTCTCTTTGGATACTTCTGAGAATCAGAGTTAGATAATCAAGGATGAGCTCATTAGATAAATCTAGCAGCTCTGAAGCCACCTTTCAGGAAACAAAAGCTAGGAAACTGTTAAAAGGATTGTCAGAAATAATGCAGACCAAAGATGATAATGGTTTGAACTCAGACTTTGGCAATGAGGATTAAGGAGATTAGGATATATGTTGTGGTGAGACAATCAACATGATTTCAGAAAGAGTTTCTGGAGGGAGACAGGAGAGGTTCACGGAGGAGGTTAGGGATTCTGCCTGAATAAGTGGGTAGGTGCTGAAGGGAAACTTGGAACATAAAGAGGAAGGTCTACAGATGATCAAGTCCAGGCAATAACTTGCTATATAGATTTGTCTTGAAAACACAGATCGAGCAGCTAGAAGGGGAGATGATCCACACTCAGATGAAATGTGGGATGATTAGAAATAAAGACCCAAGATACAGCAGCAACACTAACAGTAGTAACACTCACACATGCCTGCTAGTGTTTTACCTGATACTTTCCCAGTGTCTCTGTAATATCTTGTTCACTGTTGAATTAACCAAGGCAGAATAATATGTTTTGATTTCTTACAATTGGTGCATGTACAAGGGTCTGGAGAGTCACTGATACTAGAGTATTCTCAATAAAACTTTTCAGTTGGGGACCCAGAATCAGAACTAAGATCATTTACTAAGATCATTTACTATTTTTTATTTTTTTTTATTGATTGCACATATATATCTATAATAAATAAATATATATAAATTACATCATTGTCTACCCTGAAGTTCTTCCATCACCTCATCACCCATGAACCATCTTAATTTTTTGCAACCTCCCCCTCTCCAGATCATTTAATTTAATCTACACAAGTGTATATATTATATACTGCTTTACCAACCTCCACAACAAAAGTATAAGCTACTTGTAAACATCTATACAAGAATAGCATAAAAAAATGAGTCTAGGAACAGTTAACTATTTTTGTTTTTGCTTTTTTTTTTTAAAGAACAGTCACTGTGAATAGTATATTCCAACTATGGTGAATTAAAAGAAAGTACAAGGCTTTGAAAATTACTTCTCAAAGCACCTTTTATATTCCATATATTTTTTAAAAGTGTCAGTAAGAAGAACTCTATCAGATAAGTTACATCTGTCTTGTCTTCACAACAGAAATAGTCAAGTGCGGTCAATATAAAATGACAGGGAGGCTTCCTCTCTCATCCCTCACCCCAGGCGGCACAGCTATTAAAGCAGTATTTTAGAATTACTGCTGACTTTACCTTCTGAGCTATTTAGAAAGGTTTTGTTCAGGAAAGATTCTCATGGCTATAAAACATTAAACAAAAAACCTTGCTCATCGTGGTGTGTTATATTTCTTTTTGTTTCTTCTTTTGTTGGCATTCTTTTTGTCCGAGGAATTGAGAAAGCTTTACAAACAGGGTCTAATAAATTTCTTTTAAGTCGGTTGCTGTGGGAACGCTCCTCTGTTCAGTGGAGACTAGATAGGTGAGGGGAGAACAGACAAGAGGGGGCAGAGGGAGTGGATGGCTTCTTGCTGTCACCTAATGTCACCGCAGCAGCACAAGCTGTGCACATTTGTCTTCTGAGGTAAACAGCCGGCACTCGACTCTTTCCATGCGGTAGCTGCTGTTTCTAGATCCTGCCATCTGTTAACACAGGTGAGCAACAGTGACCAAAACAGCAGAAATGGAGGGGGAGGGAGGGAAAAATACGGCAGAAGAGACAAATGATTGCGGAGTGCTCCTGTGTCCAGATTCTGTGCTCGATATTGTCCCAGTTAAGTCAGGTGCTCAGCAAATGCCTCATTTCTTTACCCCCTCACAATGCATGCTATTTGCAGAGACTGGTTTACATAGAGAAAAAGGGATGGAGGTAGCTACTGGGACAAAAACTAGAAATAATCTGTCGGTCTTTTCTCCAGGGAAGGGGACAGTGGGCACGCCTTTGTTCTCATTTTGGTAGCAGAGCAGAAACTGATTTTGGATGATGGAGACATTTCATTTCTATCTCAAGCCATAAACATAAACATGGCCCTTAAATTTTTATAAACACCTAGAAAAGGCCTTTTGGAAGGTCTGCTTTTCACAAGACAAGAGAGTTACTATGAAATCAGACAAGCAATGCACACATTCCAGTGTTTCTGGATTCAGATGGGCCTTGATCTGAATACAGCCTCTGCCACGAACCCTGAGCCTCCTATAGAAACTCTGGACTCCAGTTTCCTTTTCTATGAAATAAGCAATAATGATAATATCTACTTCTCAGAGCATCCGCCACCACAAAACAAGACACAGCAGGTAGACATTTAACACAGCACACAGCAAGTATTTAACGTATAGGCTAGGTCATGCTCATAGTCATTTTTTTCAGTCTTAGAATGATGGTCCATGTACTCAGTTTAAAATATTTTGGAGATTTTTGATGGTGATATGATGAAAACTCGACCTATATTTGATACCTATGTAGCAACCAACACAAAAAAATTATATGAAGAACTATATTGTTAGAGGAACAGTGATGAGCAAACTCTGAGCCAGTGAATGATATATTTCTGAACTCAGCCTGAGATTGCAGGCATCAGACATTATAGCTCCTGACTTACAGAATGGGGGAACCCAGCATACAAAATGGGGGAAGAGCATGTGGAGTGAGTTATTGCTGGGAACTAGTGTAGATCTGAGTGGCCATATTAGTGCCTTCCTAGACTTGAAAACACCGAATGCATGCAGACCAGTTCATTTATCCTGCTGCAGTGTGTCTCTCTTGAGAGACCATGGCAGCAGCCATCTTGATATCATAATGGAGTCAGCTTCTGCAATAAACGTTGAACTCTGGGCTTCTCCTTCTCTCCTAGCACTACAGGCCTTACATAGTCCTTTGCTTGTGAGTTCACCTGGGATATGTCTTGGATTAATTCTACTGGTGATCTATCATCGATCGATCCATCCATCCATCCATCCATCCATCCATCCATCCATCCATCCATCCATCCCTCCATCCATCCTTAAAAGATTAGGTCTCACTATGTTACCCAGGGTTGTCTCGAACCAGTGGACTCAAGTGACCCACAGTCTCTGCCTCTCAGGTCACTGGGATTACAGGCATGCACCACCATGTCCCTAGTGGTGGTTTTGATCTTGGTTCTTAGCTGCTTCACAGTAGACCCTGTCTGTATGACTGAACTTTACCCATGAAAGAATGCTTAAATTCAGAGTTTGATCAAGAGTCCATACTTGGAAATCCTTCCTTTCCATACTCATCCTCTCCTCCTCTGCCTTCCCTTAGATTTTATCAACTAAAAATCTTTGAGAACACTACAATTTGGTTACTTTGCTTTTATCCATACGGGACACAAACTCTTTGAACGAGCAACCTCTTAAATCTGGGGGCCCCATGCACCTCTTGGTTTTATCCAGCATCAACCTCAATTTACAACAGCTATTTATTTTTTCTTTTCTAGAATGTAGTAAGTAGTAATACTGACTAATTTGATTTTCACTTTATAATATGAGCCATGACTCCTTGTAAACTCGAACATAAAATAAATCCCTTTAAATGATAAAATTATCTATTAAAATGTTAACCATCAGAAGCTTTATTTTAGCTACAATAATAGATGCAGTCATGAAGAGTTTAGTAAAGATTCAGAAATTAATTTAGGTCTCTGAAGTTTGATTCTTCCAATTAAAAGTGATGCCAGACAAATAACCTGATCACAGAAGCACTGGAGTAATCAAAATACTGTCTATTCCTACGCAATTTTACAACTTTACCCACCCAGGTATGGAAATTTATAGCAGTGTAAAAAAATTTACATAATTTCTGTTGGTAATGGAAAGACTTATTGACTAAAACTACCATGCAATTAAAAAATAACTTTAAGAGAAGTAAATGCAACCTCTTTGAAAATGTAATATTAAGTAAAGAAGATATATTTTTAAAACTTCACCTCCAGTTATACCAAATATCAAAATAACTTTAGATTGTTTAATGAATTAACTTTGACTTTCAACTTAAGAAAAACTAGCCCCAAACAGCCCATCAGACCTTTAAAGACAAAGCAATGCAAGCTTGAAAAAGGAGAAACTGCAAATACATAGAAAAAGCTCAACAGAATTGACTACAAAATATTTAGAGCTGTGTGTAGTGAAAGAACCTAGTAGAGCAGACAGAAAGAAGCTATCTATCCACATAGCTATGCATACAGAAAGTAAACAAACAAATGAAGGCAAAGGAAATGTCTCAAGAGTGCAATTTATGAGGCTACGTGGAGGTCATTAAGGTCTTCCCAAACAGCGACTGATTCTACTACTTACTGGAAAGTGTTCTCTGTTCACTCTATTACTTTTAGAAACCTCTGTGTCTATCTCTTCATACTCCTATGTCTTTATTTTCTTAGTGACAAAGGACTTGAGTGATGGAGAGGCAATAGATTTTTAAGGTCACAACATGTCTCTTCCCTAGGAAGAAGGGAAGGAAGGAAGAAGGCAAGGGGTCAAGGGAGATAGGAAAGGGAAAGAATAAAAGGAAATGCTTAAACATGTCCAAAAAGCAGGGAAGAGAAGGAAAAGAAGTGGAGGTGAAAGGGAAGGAAGGAGGAGGGGAAGGAAACACTAATTAGATCAAGGAAACACTAATTAGAGCAATTATATTTTTAGGGTAGTTTTATAGCCATTCAGTAATATGGGAAACATTTACATGAACTCTAGTCCAGAGCATTTACTCCACATTTATTTGAGTGCCTACTTTTCAGGTACTGCTTTAGGTTTCAGGCCTATGAAAATCAACAGACAGGATGTTGGTGGTCAAGAGGGAAAAACATACCAATAACCAATGACAAGTGTCACAGAGACCATTAAGATGGAGTGAGATGATGCGAAACGCCCAGTGGCCTCTCTAGATGGGATGACCTGAGAACGTCTAATAAATTAAGAAAGAATAACTTTCCAGTAAGACCTTGTGTAAACTCTTACAGGGCAGCGTATGGGGAAAAGTCTACCAGAAGATGATATTAGAATTTGTAAGGTCAAAACAAACAAACAAACAAAGATAATTTTTTAATCCTTTTTTTTCCTTTTTTATCTTTGCAAGATAATTTGTCAAACTACGCAAAGTTTGTTAAGGACTTTGTATTTACTAGATGACTCTGAAATGAGAGTTGTGATCTTATTTACACTGTTGTCTTCTGTGAGGAGGACTGAAGCGGGCAATCTACTAGTGGGTTATCGAGGTGGCTCAAATCGGGGGAGACAGTGACTTTAATGAGGAAGAGAGAAATAGAGCTGGGAAAGCAGGCAAATTAAGAGAATGCTTGAGGTCACAGGATTGTTAATAAATTGGATGTAGGGTAGCACTGAAAGTTAGACATCAAGGGTAGTTCCACACATTGGCTTAAAAATTTTAAAGATGCTAATGCCACTTGGATGGAGACTGGCAAAGGAAAGTGTGCTGGCGGCGAAGCACGTGTAAGATTAAGCATTCTACTTTTGTCCCTGTTAAGTTTGAAGGACTAGGAAAAACACGTGAAGATGTTAAACAGTCTGAACTTCTGGAAGTCAGGATGGGAGACAACTGGAGATACAAATGCAATTCGTCAAAAAGAGGGTCGCTGGAGAGCTTAAGGAGGTCTGAACTGAGCCTCGGTGAACTGAACCCCGTAGAGGTGAAGTTCAGGAAAGGGACCGGTCCCAAGAATAGCGAAGAGGGGTTCAGTTGACTAGGCGTCACCAGGTAGCACGTAGTAGCAGAAACCACTAAGGGGAAATAGCAAGACACTTACCAATAGTCTTACCTGAGAAGCAAACATCAGTAAGTCCATGACTGACTTGGGCATCTCAGATGTCGTTGGGGATTAGACATGTACAGAGTCATGGAGTAACAGGGAGAGAAGCCTGTCTGTGGTGGGTGTGGAGGAACTGCAGGCTGCATGAGAAAGGGTTCTTGCAGTAAGTGCTGCTGTCAAGGGCAGACTATACAGGGGTAGATGATAGAAGATCATAAAGAGGTCAAGAGAGCTTTCAAATATTTGAGATGCAAGAGCATATTTATCTGCTGATGTGAGCAATGTAGTGAGGGGGGAAAATGGATGACTCAGGAGAAAGAGAATACAAGTGCAGGAGCGACGATTTTGAGGTGAGAGGGGATGGCATCCAGAAATGACAGGCTCCCCCCTCCAAGCTAGCCAGAAACAGGGACCGTGCCAATGTTTAAAGCAAGAGGTGCACCATCAAAGGCATAAACCTTCTCACTATAGTAACTATGACCTTGTGTATGGGTGAAGAAAGCTGGAAGGAAATATGAGAATTTCAAGAGTTGAACCAGGACACAGGGAAATCCTTCTTCTTCTAGTGTCCCTTAATACCTGTTCTCATAGTAAATAGAATTTTAAAAAGTAACAGGCTCTCATAAAAGCGCCCTATCACTCTATTCTCACCAGTAATAACAGTGAAAAAGAGCTGATCAACAAAACAGCTGTTTCCATATATATGCAAGTGCAGGCTGCACTATTTTGAAGAGTGGTGTTCCTGATGCTACATACACTACCCTGTGATCATTCTTCATAGTGCTAATAAACACCGACATCGTCTTACAGTGCCAGGACTGTTAAAAGCGTTTTATAAATATTACATCATTTAATACTCAAAATAATATCAACTCAATAGATGGTGCCTTTATCTCTATTTTATGGATGGGAAGTCTGAGGCACAGAGAGGCTAAGTCATTTGTCAAGAGTCACACAGTCACCGAGACAGGGAACTGACATTCAAGATACTTAGAAGCCAGAAGCCCCATTTTTAACTTCTCTGCCAAGTTTTCAACAAGTCTTCCCACTTCATCTTAACAATGAACCTACACAAAAAACATACTATTATTTAACAGTTGGAGGACACGAGACTTGGAAGGGTTAGGTAACTTGTCAAGATCACATCGTTTAAATGGCTGGGTCAGTTCCAGACCTGGGTCTCTCTCTCTACAAATGTGCATGTACCACAGTTAATCCTACCAGGCTGTAGAAACAGGAAAAATGATAAGTTTACATGTTTCATCGCCGAGAAAAGCTCAATGAATCTGACAAGGTTATAGAAAGGGAATATTTTAATCACAGAAATGAAAACAAATTGTAATAAAAATAAGTGATAATAATTAATAATTAAATAAAAAAATATAATATTTTTATCTGCAGGAGCTTATAAGATATTAGTAGTTATTGAGGGCAGAAATTTTACAATCTGGGTCAGTTTACATCCATATGAAATATACTTTTAGAACATGGGGTAAAAACATATATATATATATATGTCTATATAAATAACATGTTCATTGGGGTAAAAAGCTTTCAAGATGAGCAAATAAAGGAAGAAAGATGGGAAGGACAAATGGAATCATACCAGGTATATGCTATGAGTTACTTCCTTTTCTAACCAAAAATCTCTTGGGTTGCATTCTCTGTATCAATAATAAGCTTTGCATAAATCATTATTTCTATGATTACACCGTACTCCATTGTTGACTTGTACTTTAATCCATGTTATTTTCTCCTGTCATGAGGTGATTATGTCATGTATTCACTTGCTACCTAATCACCGATAGCACACACGTTGTCTTAAGTGACAAGTTTATTTTCTCATAGTTGTGAAGGCTGGAGGCGCAAGATCAAGGCACCAGTAATGCTGGTTTCTGGTGGGGAACCTCCCTCTTGTCTTGCAGGGAAGAGTCTTCTGGACTTTTCCTGTGATGCACACTGCCGGCGTTCCTTCTTCTATTAGAATACCAGTCATATTGGATGAGGGTCCCACTCGTGGCTTCACACAACCTTAATAACTCCTTTAAAAACCCTAGTTTTGATAGTCACCTTAGGAGGTTAAGACTGCAACACAGGCATTGTGGGGGTAGGAGTGGGAGGTTTGTTACCTTCCCCTCCTTTTGTTGCTTACATGATTGTGTTGTACATTGCCCCCACAAGCTCATATTGTGGTTATATGTACTGGCGTCAGCCAGGAGTCCCTCCAGCTTCTCAGATGCTAGCACTCCAGAGATCCTGAACTCGATAAAAGAACCGGATAATTTGGGGGGAGGACATTTGAGGCTGTCTTCTGGTTCCTGCTAAAACTGCAGCTGAAGGAGAGCCCTTTGCTGCTCACCCTTCTCATCACGAATATATGTTCTGTAGTTTCGAGCTGGGATCAGTTTTACTACAGGCTTCTGAATGTCAGACATACTGCAGGGAATTCAGTTTAGAATCACAGCTTCTTCTCTGCATTCTGTTCTTGAGGCTGGCGCATCCACAATTGGGAGAATATTTTAATTTAGTGGCGAGGAACCTCAAGTTGAAGCAGAGAGAAGGTGAGTTCTTTCATGCAGGGGACAGAGAGAGCTTCATGAAGCACCTGTTTCTCATTGTTGGTGAGCTCGACGAGCAGTTTGATGACGTTTTGGAAAACATCATGGGGAAGAAATAAAGAGGAAGGAAAACTTGGCATGTACAAGGAATTCAATTTAAAAACAAATAAGCAAGAGTGAGTTATATATTTTATCTCGATTGTGTCAAACAAAGTCTATGGAAGAGTAGGAAATTAAGAAAAGTATATAGGAGCTGCCATACTAAAAAGACATATAACCAAACATTTCGTTAATATGGTGGAACAGAAAACATTCAGACACCAGACAGCTCAGTGAAGTAGGACTTCTCAGTGTTTCAGTTTCCTACCATGACATATTAAGGTATATCAATGTAATAGAACAGTTATAAATGAAATCATATGACAACTCTCAGTATATAAGATAGTATAGATGAGTCACTATTTCCTTCCGCTTCTGGGAAAAGGAAGAATACTATAAATTCTTCAAGGGTCTTTCACTTGAGATGTGGAGACAAATGAGAACATTTGAAATAAGAACAACTATGCACAGAACAGTGTGGTAGTGATCACAGTTATGATAGGAATTCCAACATGGGGAGGTCAACTCTACTAGTAGTAACTGGCCAGCTCTTGGGTCTTAGATACAGGGTGTCTATGACATGTAACACTGAGAAGCAAACTGAAGAAAGGGGATGATGAAAAGGGATGGAAGAAAGACAAATAAATGGCAGGGACAGTGAATAAAATTATGCAAAAATAATAAGTGAAACTCTTTGTAACTGAAAGGCAAAGCTTTAACCCAAAGTCTGCTGGAGGCAGTGGTGCCCTGGGGGAAAGGGCACGGGTCAGGAGAAATAACACAGGATGAAATATCCCTTGAGGGCAAGAAAGGAGCATAGATGGAGACTCTGAGAAAAGTACAAGAAGCCACAGAAGCTGCAAGAGAAGAGAGTGTCATTTTGACCTTCAGCCCTGAAGGGCGGTCATCAAAAAGGTCAGCAGCCATCAAAGAGGTCAGCGACCTTGGGATATGGACACACACACACACACACACACACACACACACCACTCCAGAAGAGGAGAAAGTTGAGAGAAACACAGTTTGGAATTTGAACCTCTCCTAAAGGAGGTAACTTGCTGGAAACTGGAATTGTTGGGCCTTCCAAGGAAAGGGGGTGTTAAACCTGGCAGAAAGTGGAATATGTGACTCCCAGAGACAGAGAGAAGTGAAGCTGTTGGGATGTCATTTGGCCTTTTGTTCGGGACAAGGCAGACACAATCTTGGAAATGGGGCCTTTGTTTAGGACCTAAGACTGGACAACACCCGGGTAGAAAACTGACTACTTGGGGCCACAGTGACTCTTGGTTTTCCTGGTTTGTTAGATAAATCTTATTGGTGTTATGCCCTAAACTAGAGTTGTCTTGCCAATTGTGTGCACTGATGGAAGAACTTCAGACATTGACCAGTATTGCTATTGATCCCTCTCCTTTCTAAGGTCTAGTGACCCTTCCCACCTGGTATCATCTTCACCTGCACTATAATTATAGCACAAAATTCTAAATAGCAAAAGTCATCCATACTCGTTCTCAAGAAAAACGTGTATGGATCTAAACCAATTGTTTATATATTCCCTCAAAAGAAATGATCCCAAAGTAAACTTGCATAATTACTTAGTAAAGAGAACATCAAGATCTATGTGTTTTTTTCCACTAATGGTGATGTCATAGTCACTCTGGTTTTCTTGATCTGATCTTTCTCTTTTCTGTGCTTTTTCTTCCAATTGTCCTTAAGATTTTAAAACTGGCAGAACAGTATTGGTGGCCTTCTTTAACTTGTCTACATTTTAAAGTTTCACTTTCTGCATATACTTTTGCTTGCTAATTATTTTAGTTCACATTAGAAATAAAACAATGAAATCATTTATCCAAATGGTGAAAGAATATGAGGTCTGTCTTTTCCTACCGAATAGCCATGCGAAATTTTCTAAAACATTAGGGTAAAGGCAACTTCAAGGTCTTTTTAGTTTCCCTCTGGTCCAATTAACTAAGTAAAAAATGTTTATTGGGGGAAAAAAAAACAAGGAAACTTATTTAACAAAAAGGAGAAAAATAAAATTCACCTATACTACCTACTACTTTTCTATTTGCATACTACCTCCAGATCTTTCTTTCCCTCTGTATATGTGAACATACTTACCAGACATCGTGCTTTTAAATCCACATTTTCCTAAACTTATTCTAAACATTTTTCCATGGCATCAGAAAGTAATTTCTTATCTGTTGGAATGCTCAAACTATATAACAGATAGCCTCTGAAATGTTCTTTCACCCTATCTTCACTATTGTCAAAGCAATTTAAGGGATATTAATATTTTGTAATTAGATATTACAAATGTGAAGTTTAAATTATATCACCTTTCAGCCATCTTCAATGTCCTCACCCTTTCTTGTATCCTGTTCTACTCCTTAGTTTCTCTACTATTCTCTTCTCTTGCCCCAACACCTCTTACTTCCCTGATGGGGAACTGTAGGTAATGGAAACAATGTCAGGCCCATATATAATTTTAATTACGATCTTACTTGCCTTTGAATTTCAGAAGGGAATTTCTTACATTAGTTTGCACATATGCCTTCACATCACATGGCAAAGGAATTAAGAGATTCAACTAGACATTATTCCTTTGTTCTTTTATCTTTCAAGGAGAACAATATGAAAATAAAAAGAAGGAAATATCTTTTACCTTTCTTTCAACAGATAAAAAACCCAAAATTTAAGAGCAGACAGAATGTCTCTCACATCATGTCATGATAGCTGGTAGCTGAAAAGATTAGATCCAAGATTTCCACAATCTCATTTTGTGCTTTCACACTATGTCACATTCGTTCACCGTAAAAGAAAATCCTTAGAGTCAAGATCAATGAACTTGGTGTCAAGACAAAGACCAAGAGGAAAGGATATCTAATAAAGTCAAGGATTTTCTGACTTTTTGAGGAATTCTACTCATTATACAATAGCAAAATGTATCTTGAGAAACAGGAGAGAATGAATGAACAGGAGAGAATGTCCTTCCATTGAGTTTTCCTTTCAAACAGTGATGTTCATATTTTGATTATATATCACATAAAATATCACATAGCCGGTGAACTAGTTCCCAATATGGCCTCTGAAACAGAAATCAGGAGAAGGGTTTCCTGAGTGTACAAGCACTATCATTTCATGGCAAAAAATGAAATGAAAAATGAAATTCTGCCTTGGGCATCAGTACCACATTTTCAGAACTTTGAGTGGAAAGAGTAAACAAAATTAACTTATAACTGCTTTTAAAAAATCATAAATTCTCTAAATAATATCCCTGTTAGTCATTCACCTAGTGTTTGGATATCAGAACTTATCGATCTGGGTTGAAATTTCCCTTCCCATCAATCAATCAATCAATCAATCAATCAATCAATCAATTCATTAGAAACCTTTTCAGATGTACTGTTTGAATTTAACAACCTGTCTGCTAAACTAAATGACAAAACCACACATACATACTTGCAGAGAATAAAAAAGAAAAATAAAAGGTGAGCAAGCATTTGGTCTATGTAAACAGAAAGCATGTGCTATGTCATAGGGCTGAAAGAAAGTGCAATCACAGACTCACAAACACACAGCTTCAAAGCTGGAAGAGTCCTTGTGCATAACGTAGTCCAAAATTCTCCTTCGCTTAAGGCGAAAGGAAGAGATCAAGAGATTTTTCGGGATTTTCCAGGTCTTTTCTGTACTGGCATTTGGCTACACATAGAGAGAGAGCTCACAGATGATTTAATAAGAGAACTGATAAGCACTGTTCAAGAGAAAATCACCAAAGTGAAGGCAGGCAAATCAGGATCAATACTTTCATCAAATACTCAATGACTTTTTTTCCCTCTGGATTTATACTTTTGCTCACTTTCTGGGCTGCTTTTTCTATATTAAATACAGAAAGAATAATGATGAAAAAAGACCCTTGTATAACTAGAATTGATGTATCTAATATGTTTTCCAGTATTCACTGGGTAGATGGTCTCATTAGATTCACAAGCTAGGAAGTGTTCAGACAGGACAAAACTTCCAAAAACCATTCATAGAATGGTTTCAAGAAGTAACAGTCATCCTTTGGTTGGGTCTTTTAATTCATTTTTTAATAGATCTCAAGTAACAAAACTTCATGTGTGCAGAAATTCAGGTATAGTAAACCATGCCGCAAAGTGATTTGTTCATGTGGTTTTGTTTCTGCCTTGTCTTTAAAATGCATATACTTTCTTACCTAAGAAGGAAGCCATGAGTGGCTCCATTCTTTGTCAATGCAACATTCTTTTTGTCTTTAAAACAAAGCAACTTACAGTGCCCCTCTTCCACATCAGGGAAGTAACCGCAACCTTTGTGAAGTTACTGTTTTTCTTTATTTATCTTACTTCACAAATGATCCTAACCAAGTCTTCTTATATAGATTTTCACATGTTTAGTGCCTAATTTGCAAATGCTCTGATAAAGCATCAGAACATGATGCCTCTGTGTCTTGTGGCATAATTTTAGTGCTTAGAGGTCTACTTTAGGACTGAGTCTTATTCATCCTTGTAGGTTCCCCACTCTTTACTCCTCCACACATATACCTAATTTAGAAGAACATATTGTAGGTGTAAGAATTATTTTTAAAATATTTTTCTTTGTATTAAAATAAGGACCACAGAAAGAGCAATTAGATAACAGTACAAAGTAATAGTGCAGATTGGAATGGAGAAATGGAATCATCATTACATGTAGATAATATGTATGTTTTTAGAAAATTCTAAAGACTCCATTAAGAGATCTATTAGAAATAAAAGTAGCAAATCACAAAAATTAATAAAGATCTGTTGCATTCTTATATGCAAATAATAAACAAGGAGAAAAAAATAAGAATATCATCATAAAATACTTAATACCTAGGAATAAGTTTAACAAATGAGGTGATGGATCTAAACTGTTTAAAGATATAGAACAAGATACAAGAGATGGAAAAATCTCCCATGTTCGTGGGAGGAGAATTAATATAGCCCAAACGATCATCCTATTAAGAGCATTGTACAGCATCAAAGCAATCCTTACAAAAAGTCCAAAGATATTTTTCAAGGCAGAACAAAATGTACTAAAATTAATATGGAACCAAAGAAGACCCCAAAGAGGTAAAGTAATTTGAGGAGAAAGGAGGAAAAATGGAGGCCTTGTGTGACCCGATTTTAGAGTATAATATAGAGCAGTGATAATTAAAATAATGTGGTATCAAAATACAGGGATACAAGAGAATACAAGATCCCAGATACAAGAGAATCAAGATCCCAGAAAAAATACCAGCACATACACTGACATCTAATTATGGCAAAGGAACCATAACCATACAACCCCACTTCAACAAGTGGTGCTGGGAAAATTGGGCAGTCAGAAGTAAAAGCATGAAACTGGATCATTTTATAACTCCATATACAAAAATAAATCCAATGACTATTTAAGACTTGGATGTGATACCTGAAAACATAAAACGCACAGAGGAAAACATAGGTGATGCATTTTATGGCATCCATGATAGAGATGTCTTTGGGGTCTCAACCCATCTGCAAGGGAAATGAAAACAAAGACAGACAATTGGGACTACATCATATTAAAAAGCTTTTGCACAGTCAAATAAAATATAAGCAGATTAAAAAGACAACATATACTGAATGAGAGAAGCTAGTTGCACATCTCACATCAATAAGGGATTAATATTGAAAGTATATAAAGAATTCATTAAAATGGATAGAAGATCTAAATAGACAGTTGTTGTCTTTTTTTCATAGAGGACATATAGATATCAGATGTCCACAGACATCACTAACAGACATCAATTTCTTATTAGGAAAATTGAGATAAAAGTGAACAATGAGCTATGATTTCACACCTGTGAAAATGATTTACACCAAGCTTGCTAACGTTAAGTATTAGTGAGGATATAATATAAAAAGTAACCTTTACATATGCAGTTGGTGGCAATGTAAATTAGCATTCTTTTTTGAAAGAAGTATGATGCCTTCCTCAAAAAAAGTAAACATAAAATGACTATATGATCCAGCAATCTCACTGAACATCCGAGTGTCTATTTGAATAAATGAAAATATCAACTCCAAGAGTTACATACAACACAGGTTTACTGCAGCATTATTTACAACAGATAAAAGAGCCCATATATAGATGACTGTGTAAACAATAGGTGTAGATATACATAAAAAAATATTAGTCAACTACAAGGCAAGATGATAGTTTGCCATTTGTAGTAAAATAGAAGAAACATGAGGAAACTACATGAAGTGAAATTAGTCAGAAAGAAACAGACAAATACTGGATGATGATTTCACCTGCATGTGCAATGTAAGACAATACAGCAAATGAACGGCAAAACAGTACAAATCAACCAGTGGACTTTGATAATTGAATTGAGGTTATGAAGACAGGGATGGGAGTCAAGAGTGGGGAGGTTTAATGAATGATGGTAGTTTTCTTATATTTAAGAGTAGGATTTCTGGATCTTGGTGCTGGTGCATTAACTATACCATTGGTTCTCCAAACTATTTGGAGGTAGGTTGTTTTTGTTAAAACTTTAGGATAACATCCAATGGTGTTTTCCTTCTGTTTCCATCTCTTTTGAGCTCATCAGAATTGTTCACAAAAACCAGTTTGGAACCTCAGACTCTGGGAGAAAAATTTTTCTATGTTCCAGAAGCTTTATGGAGTCATTCTAGATTATTTAAAGACTTTGATTTGTGATGATTTAGAAATCTTGGTAATGAAATCTTTCATTCAATAATCTTCAGCAAATTTTGCTACTTAAATAAAGACAAGGAATTTTAGCATATTTGGAAATCAGAGAGAAACAAAGGGAAATTTTTTATAGTTACAACTGGAATTATGATTTACACTAAATTCCCTTAAAATGTGTAAATGTTTGTGTAAATTTTTTTTGACAAAATTGGAATTAAATTCATCAGTTGATGTTTGATATTTTTTAAAAACCGGAAAGATGTATTTTACATATTTTTCTGTGTCACTACACCCTTTCAAACAAGATATTTCTGAAAATGTTTTATTCTATTTCATGGTTGGGATAGGAAACAGTATATCATGTATATCTGATCTATATACAAAGAAAGACAAATCAAGGTTTCAACCTTGTCTCACCTAAAGCTATTCTTGTCAAAATTCCTGCTATCCACTCTAAGTAAAAAATTGAAATAAAAAGTCTTAAGTTGCACAAATTTGGTACCATCAAAACCTATAAGAGCACAGAAAATATACTGTTCATAGCATTACTTTCTAGAATTTGTGCTGTTCAAACTTTTTAGTAATTTAGTAATTGGGATTTTTTTTCCAGAGATGAAGAAAATGTTTTTTCTTGTATGAAATTGCTTTCTGAATAGCTTTAGAAGAAAAGAAAATATTTGTAGCTTACACAATTGTGGGAAACAGCACAAAATGTTTTCTTATTACTGTAAGAAGGAAAACTAGGTAATTTTCTCTCATTAAAATCTATTTAATGCCTATTTAAAGTTTTGTTTTAAAAAGAGACTGCGATTATATTGTACAAATACATAAAACTCATGCACGATCTCTTTATAGATAGCTATCTAAACACAAAATCTCCAAGCAACTTATTTTAGATCTAGGATTTGGTTAGCTCCTATTTTCTCTTTCTATTAAAGGAAACAGGTTCTGTGGACTTGGCTCTTGAATGCAAAATTTAGCAGAGTGTTGTTATCCTTCACTTAGCAAGAACTGGCCTTGATTAATAGTTAACGACAATAATAACATTAAAAATGTATTTGCCTTTTTCTTCATCTACTTTCATTTTCAGGAACATAATTAAGTTCATATTACAAGAAGAAAATGGTTCTGCTTATTTGTTAAGAACAACTGTGTACTCACACTGACGACAGCTCAGAATATGTTTTCATTGCTTACCCAATAGTCTCAGTACAGTTTTGCATAAAATTGTAACACCAGTGCAGTCTTCAAAGTACCTGATGCAAATTATGCTACCGGTTTGGTGCAATGCTGGCATCTGGGCAAGGTAGTCAAACAAAAGCCAGCCCAGCAGAAACAGCTAACATTATGTCATATTTCTTAAACATTTTGAAAGGAATGTGAAATGCTTTTTAACTAGCCTTTAGTGAAAAAAGTAGATTGATGTTTCCCAATCATTTCTAATTTACTCACATATGATGATTATAGTTGGGTCATGGAATGAAAGCTGTATCCTAGAAGGATAGGAAACTGATTCAAAGACATCCTTGCCAACACATATACAAATAATTTACATCCATTAGCCAGAAGCTCCAGTGGCCATTTACAAAAAGAAAGACTTGTGATGGGAACTGTGGTGCTATTAATGTATTTCAAGTGTTACATGTGGTAGTATTCTATTTGGCTTACATTAAATTTGGCTCTTTTTTTCCCCTTAAAAACATAAGTTTCTTTTGGACAAGGACAGGGCTAATACTTGGAAGCTTGTAAACCTTTTCTATTTTGAAAATCATCAGTGAAGCTCTAGTGGTGTTGGTGAGAATGATAAGCATGAGGAGCTATTTCTACACCTCTCCCACCAACCCAAATCACTTGCTCTAGTTAGCTGTTTCCATAGGCACACACCCAATGATTGCATGAGAAAGGAGTGAGTTGGTGAGGATAACCCAAAGACCTAATTTACCTTCATGACTAAACTGGGATTTATAGAGCAGGACAGACCATGTCTAAAATACTTGGCATTGGTTCACATCATTGATGAATCATTTGGTTGTTTGAAGAAACTTCTTATAGAACCAAAGTATTCTGAAGTCACAGAATCTAGATTAGCATCTTATCTCTTAGAGGTTAGATGATACTTAACACAGGTAGACATTTCAAATGTCATAATTATGCTGAGAATGATTATAATTTAACATAATGTAATATGCACAACTTACCAACATGCCTAAATCTTTGTAACTTGCAAACTAAAGTATTAAACACATATTAATTACAAAAAGCACCTTAGCTTACTAATTATGAAAGGGATATAACACATATGTGACAGAACATAAGTGGAAATGCATGAAATTATAAATTATATTTTTACTATCACTGTGATTGCCCCAAAGTCATATCAGTAGCAATAAATTTCAGACAGATAGGACATTTTTCAAATGCTTATCTGCTGCATTATTCTTTGTAATCATCCTTTCTTTCTAAATTAATGAAACCTGAATGTTTCCCAGGCTTAACTGGGAAATAATGTGGTGCTATCGGATGGAGGTGTGTTAATTGTGTAATAATATGAATGGAACTAGAAGGGACTATAACAAAGGAAGTAAGAAGGAGTAAGGTAAGTGTTGAATGATCCCACATGTGGAATGTAAAAACCAAAGCAAAGGAAAAACAACAAACCCTAGAAATCTGACTCTGGAACTATAGGCAGGGCATGTCCAATAGGCCGTGCTGGAGGATTATGGGCGCTTCAGAGGTGTGTGGTAACAGATCTGAGAGGTGTGAACTTATACCTCTCAATCACATGCAGTGCTCTAAACCACATCACCACAATGAAATAATTAAAGGGACACCTGTGCCTGGATGTTCACTGCAGCACAATTTATAATTGCAAGGTCATAGAAACAACCTAAATGCCCCAAAACGGATGACTGGATGAAAAAAATGTGGTATATCTCCACGATGGAATATTACTCATCAATTAAAAATGACAAATTCGACGGTTTCACAACAACATGGATGTACTTAGAAGGAACAAGCATATTAGCAGAAACAAGCCACAAAGCAAAAGACAGAAACCAAATGGTTTCACTAATATATGGGGTAAAGTGAAAAAAATAAACAAAAGCCTCGAGGAAAAGTCCAAACCAGCTAAGCACCAAACTGAAGCTCACAACTTTGAGCAGGAGGGAAAAGGGGGGAAGGGAGGGGAGGGGGGGATCCTTGAGATTACAATGTTGTGAAATTTATATATAAAGAAAAAAAAATTTAAAAAATAGAAAGAAGGAAATGAGCCAAAGAGGCGTCAAAGTGACAGCTGCTGACAAAGGTCAGGAATTACTATGAAGGGACTATGGGGAGAGAGCTGACATATCACAAAGTGTAGAGCACAATACCCACCCGGAGGGATAACCACTCGTCACCTCCAGCTGTATTTGCCAAGAGATGTGAGCCTAGTCATGCCAGATTTTATTTTCTAAAAGAAATCAGATATTCAGGTGCTTTCTTGAATTAGGAAAATTTGTAAATCTTGGGTTAGAGAGTTGGGAGCAGATATTGTTATCAAAAACACTGTGCACATTTAAAAAGACTTCCCTGAACAGCGTCCAGTCACAAGACTCCCGTTTAATGACTGTGCAATAAAATTAGATGATCCGGGTCTTATTTCCAACTCACATCTGTACTAACTTAATTGGCTTTTGCTAAGTAATTTAACCTTCGAGTATTCATTTTCCTCTCAATGCCTACTTTGCCAGGTCTGTTGTGAGATTTGCAAAAATGGACACGGCTAAAAACATTATAATAGAATACATAATAAGAACTCCAGAGTTCAGACTTGTCCCCCACTTTTCAGCTAACTTAGAAAAAGTAAAGACTTTCTGTTTTCTTCTTTTCATACTTGATGTATTCAGGGCACCAGATAGCTTTGTTACTAAGAGGAGCAGGTCATCGTATTTATTGCTGGGATTAATTGTTTTACTTGAAATACAAAGAATATTTGAAACTGGGGGTACCCCCATTAGGTAGAATAGAGAGGAGTCAGGTTCAAGTCTGAAAAAAGCATTTCAGATTAACTCAAGGGAAAATGTTTCTTTGCAAAATGACTATCGCCTGAGCAAAATGCTTTTCCACATTTGATTTAAGGACAGCAAATATGTGGTTAGTGATGGCACCATGTGAAATGAGAACTGATCAATTCTGCTTCTATTACAGCTGACTGCATGGCCGAAGAAAGATGCAACAAAGACAAGAGGATGATATACATTAAATTTAGACAGTTTTTTCAAACTATACAAACAAATGTTAGTGAAAGTCCAGTAAGCAAATGAGCAGTGACTTATCTTTTCCACTCCTCTCCAGGGATCTTAACTCAGCTACTTGGGTTTGATTTACAAAATTATAAATAGGGTAAAAGAAGAAAAATATAAAATCATACATCTCAGTTAAAAGAAACTGGACAATATCTGTAGTCAAGCAACTCAAGATGAGAGAATCTGGCATGTTTACACATGCATGTAGAAATGGACTCTTAAATCTATAAAAGATAAAATCCTGAAGGTCATGCAGTGATAAAAGATCAATTTTCCTTGTTGCAGGCTGATCCTGGCCCGTCTCCTGTTTCCGAACGTGGCACTGCACCTTACAGAGCCTAAAATGTGGCCAATCTAGCGAAGATGAGAGCAAAGAAGGGTAAAATGTCACCTTAGAGAGGCGGAACCACCGGTCCCTTGTTACTTCATTTTCTTAAAGGTTCATTTTAAGGTTTGCTTTCAATCGTGGCTAATGTTTCAGGCATCTGGCTCAAAATGTTAAGTCCTAATTTTTCTAGATTTTTTATTAAATACAATGTTTCAAAATTGCAAGTCCATAATTAATTTTTTTTTGGATACAAGAAAAACCCTATATGCCATAACTTTAAAAAATCCATTTTATGGCTAACTGCTCCTTAAATCTCTCCTTACGAGATACAAGAGAATCTGTGAAGTGAGGATAAGTCTTTCTTCTAGGTCTAGGTCAAGCGAGCAAAGCAGACAACAGAGAAACACCAGCCACTGGAAAGCACTCACATTCATAATCTAAACTAGCTAGGGAATTCAGAACAAAGCAGTTTTAGGATCGACATTATCTTTAAAACAGCCAAGGCTTTCTCTCTGTTTCATCACTGCCCAGGAGGAGAATTAGCATCTTGTGAATACTCATGTAAATTAAACAGAGTTGACTTTTTTCTACAAGTCCTCCAGATTGCTTATTGTTATATAAAAATGACTGTCAATTGTCTTGCTATTCTGGTAACGGTTTGTCAGTGGAATGGCAGAAGAGCCTGGATTTTCCAAACTGCTATACGTTTAAAAATAGTTTCTGTAGTTATTTTCATCAAATATTCTTAAATTTAAAAACAAAGCTCTGTTTTTCGAAACAGGTTCAATATTTTATGAAATAGGTTCAATAGGGATATGTGACATATGAAGAGTTTATGGGACTTCAATACAAATCAGTAAGGACTTGCTCAGCTTATTTTGGATGGTGTTTCTCTCCACACACACACACACACATCAGATAAGAATCGTGGGTGAGAAACATTGGCTCGGTATACATTATTACTGTGGTTCTACTGGGTAGCATTTTCTTAGGGAATGTTTCCAGAACAGAAGGCATGATGAAAATAGCCTCTTTTCTTAAGCGCATGCTCACCAGCTTTTTTTCAGAGTCATAATGATCTAAGCAAAATTTTTTTCTTAAAAATAATACCATGAATTGTTCTCTGGCCAGAGACTATCGAGTAAACGCAGTCAGACCGCTTTTCTATGTGTTGCGGCTGGAGTCCTAAATTTCGAGCATTGCAGCGAATAGTCTTGATTTAGACACCAAGACAAGAAAGGAACTGACTCCCCCCATCATCAAGTTTCACTGCATCAGCAGGTTTGGCCATCATACAAGCTGTGTCCAAATGTTTAAAGATATTTTCCTGTTTCTGTGCACCCCTCTCTTGCAAGTCACTAGTTTTATATTTGATTTCAAGAGCCATAAAAGCAAGATGCTGACTTAATTTATCTTTTGAGTAGGCTTGCTGCCTCCATTTCTGTTTCTTAACTTGAAAACACAGGTGAAAGAAATGACTGGCATGATCAGTGAATTTAGTAGAGTGACTGTCTAGAATAGCAAAATAGTTATTAGTGCACACCTTATAATTTGATGCTAATAATTAAATCACTAATTAATTTGAATAAATTGCAGCAACTCCAAAGGTATTCCCTAAATGGTGTCACTATTTCTGACTTGCAACTCAGTTTTGAAAGGGAATAAAAGAACCAGGGAAATGTTCAGTTAGCTTTCCTAACTTATGCCATAGCAAGTGGAAAATAATTTTTAATGATGGATTTGTAACATAGATCTATTACCTTTAAGAAATTGATTTTTTCTTTATCAAAATTCTGAGAATACCACACAGGACTTTTACTTGTACAACTAAAATAAAAGGGTAAGTAAGAATTACAGTCCAAAAACTCCTTGTGGAAAGCTCTTGTATAATCTTAGACCAGACAAGTTTCAGGGGATCATCTATTAATTTATACACTTACCCAGTATTTATTAAACACATATGTTGTGACAAGGCATTACTAATTAGAGAACAAAACAGTTATATTTTCTTTCTTCACAAAGCTTGCAATCTAGTGAAGGGTAGGGAAAATCAAGTAAGCAAATAAACAGCTCTATAATTACAACTTTTGATAAATGCTATGAAGGAAACAAATAGGGTACAGATAGTAGTAGGGGAGGTATACCTAGGAAAAATTCTCCAAGGAGCCAAGTTTAAAGTATAGGAATTCACCAATTTATTTTTAAAAAGGAAAAGAGTCAAATGACTGGGATTTTACTTTAAAATATGCACATTTAAGAAATATAGTTGAAACATGAATGTCAAAAATATATTCCAAGGAGTTATATAACAACTAATCTATATCTATATCTATATAGTCTAAACATTTTTTTTTTTGAGAGAGGCAAGTTTATGTAAGAAAAGTGAAATAAAAGGTCAGAAATATAAGGCAGGAGGAATAGGAGGTTGCCTGGGGTTGATCAGGCCCCAAATGGGGTAAAGATAGATTTATCCTCAAAACAGTTTTTAGAAAGGATCTGAGTTGATCAAAGAGGTTAAGGCTTCAGGATATCTCAACTATACTGAGAAAAATTCACAAGATTCTGAAAGAGATGAGTTTGTTTTTTAATTGCTGATGGAATGCCTGGTGATCAAACAGAGATTTCACTGACTTGGACTAAAAACTCATTCATTATCAGCAGACAAGAGATGAACGAGGTTAATTTAATACCCATTGTGAGATACAGTGGCAGGTCAGTGTAACAGAGCTTATATTTCTTGAAAACCATGCTTGACTCCCAGCTGCCGTAAATCAAGCTGGATCTACCTGTATCATGAAAAGTATTTAAAAGCAAAGTGTAAAGATCCTCATTGGGGAAAAATATCTTGAATTTCAAGAAAACTGCACAGAGATTTTAAAAAATATTACAGATATATTTCACTGACACAGAAAGATGACTAAAAAGTAAAAGAACAGTAAAACACTTCTTTGAGGCTAGTCCCATTTTCAAAATTGAGTATGAGTATGTAATACTAGCAGTAATTATTTTCAGTAGTAGGCTGATGGGTAACTTTCTTTTTATATTACTGTGCTATCTTTTTTCCCACAATGAGGGTGTGTTATTTTAATATAAACAGATTTTAAAATAGAAAATTTGATGGTATTGTTGAATATTGATTTAAAGCAGCATGTATCAGAAAGTTGTTAAACTGAAGTATAATTACTAATAATTAATATAATTTTATCTTTAATGAAACATAGGTGGGAAAATGCTTAGGACATACAAGTAGGAGGCATGGCTAAGTGTTTTCAGGGTCCAGTACTGACTGTAAATTTAATTGCTCCTAAGAAAAAAAATTATGTTGCCTACCAACCTACAAATCATTAAAGATTAAAGCGCACAGCCATGGAATAAATGCACATCCATTCAATGAATTTTTCATCCCTACCAGACAAAGGTTCTAAGCTTTTCTGAAATAGCAAGAGTCCCAGGTTTTCTCTGGTATAATTTTGTATGCATCTTTATTAACATATTTTGACTGATACACTCTATACATATACTTAGGATATTTGGGAATTTGATTAAGGTCAAAGAGCAAATCCAAACAAAAATAAGTCATGCTTGCTGTAGATTTGTTATATTTGATATTTTAGAATTCAAATTGGCAAGGTATTTTGTTAAATTTTCTAAGATGGTACGTCTGGACTCATGAGATTTGGGATTCAGGCCCAAGGTAGACCATTTACCAACCACAAACTTGTGTTTGTGGACAAGTCCATCTCTATGAGACTGTTCCCACTTTCTGGAAAAAAATTATGATCACACTAGCTTTGTTGGCATATGAAAATTGTTGGAAATCTAGGATGAAAAATAAAGATTGCAAAATGACCCTGAGAGCGAGAAGAGGTATTAATATAAGACACAGTGATGGTAGCAAATACAATGATACTGGTTTTGTCATTAATTACTCCACATGTATATCCTCCAAGGAAATACACGTTACTAGTGTATGCAAATTGTGTTAATCATTTAAGAGCTCTACAAATAGTTGTTGGTCCTTGATTAATTCATCCTGTTTGAAAGCACATGTTTACTCGACAGACTAATAGCTGGGATGCATAAACAAGAGAAACTGTAACTGACCACCAGAGTTCTACCCAAGTATAAATCTAGTTTATTTATTTCCATAAAAAGTGACTTTTGAGTTATTTATGTGGACAGTTTCATGACAAATTTGGTTCTTTTAAAACTTGAACCATGGAAAACAAAGAATTCAACTTTTTCCGACTCTTTGTGAAATGAAGAAAACTGAAAATTATATACAGTTATTTTTCAGTCATCTTGATGGGGGGCTGACATTTACACAAGAAATTGAATATGGTCTGAGGTCACTTGAAGAAACAAGGACCATTCTATCACAAACCGAGAAATTAGGTCATCTGTTTCACTCTAACTAAAACAAGTTTTACTTGTTTCAGAGTTTAGATGCCAGTCAAAATATTGAACATTGATACTCCAACAAGAATGACACTTTTCAACATGGTAAGTTAGAAAAGGAGAGTTAATATAATTCATTAAAGGGTATATTTTAACAATAAGTTGCATGTAGCCTTGTACACATGTTTCGTCTTTTCTGTCATCAACTTGATAGCTCTTGATTTATTTAGTAGCTACACCCCTCTAAATCTCATTCCATCTTTCAAAATTAGCCATACAAAAAGAATAACTATTCTGCATCACACTAAAGGAAGATGCTTCTCTTAGGAAGAGGTCCTTGTTCAATTCCCTGCATCCCAAAAGATGACATATATATTTCTCCAAGCAGATGATCAATCAAATTCTTTAAAAATATCCATATTCTTTCATTTAGAGGTCCATTACAAAATGGAGTCTTACTGCCATCGCTTTAGACCTATACCTATGATGGTACACAGCTAAAACACACACATTCCTAAATGGATGGCTCATTTTAGAAAAAGCCTGAGAATGTCCTAGGGAAGACTCTCGTCCGTACCAGAGAGGTCATGTGTAGGTGATAACGTTGGAGGTTTTGATGAAAGAAAAATGTACTGCTTTATCTGGTTACTCAGTTGACTACTCAAATTCAGCATCAGAAATTTCTACATTTTCTATTTCTAATCTCAAAGTTCCTAATGAAGTTGAAGCTTGTTGGCCAACATCTATGCTAAAAGAAAAATTGGTCCTATTTAAAATGTCCCAGCTCTTCTGAAATGATAGTCGTTTCTGTTCTTCTTCAAATGAAATAATATTGTTTTTCTTATGTTTTCTGAAAGAAATCAACCTGGACCAGTCCTGGAAATATACATCACTGTTCTGTGGCCTCACAGGAGAGGTCATTTAATTGTCACAAGCTGTGAATCAGAAACTAGCCTTTTATTCCCATCATGATCTGAAACATGTTCTTACCTGACAGCTCTCTCCCTTTGTCCTACAGTGATTTGACTCTGCTCAAATCATACCAACTTCACTTAAGAAACCATACCCCAATGGAAACTCAGCACAAAGGAAATAAAATGAAGTCCCAAGAGAAGTTTGTACTGACTGAAACCAGTTCAACTACTATGGACCTTCATTTTTAAAACATTGTAGCGATACCTGAAATTTTAATTTTCAGACGTTAAAAGTTATCACTCAAATATTTAGGATGGGGGTTAGAAAAACCTTGGTATGACACACAGGTCCAGTATCTTTTCCCTTGTTTACTTTATGTAGTTGTTGAAATTAGGTACACGGTACCACGACTTACAGCATTTTGAATCTATGTAATATACAACATGCCATGAGCATATTAAATCCATTCTTCCAATTAATTCACTGAAGGGCCTTCTCACACATAATCCAGATAGCACATTAGTTCTCAGCGAAATTAAACCATAACCCTGATACAAATACATGCAAAATTTTTTAAAAAATTTACAGGAGAAATTATGCAAAATTAAATGTGAGGTTAGAAAAAAAATCGCTATTTTCCATTGTGAAAAATACTTGCAGTGACAATGATATTATCTTGCCAGCAAAGAGACTGATGGATGAAACTAGACCATACTAACACACTTTTACCTGTAAGGATTTTTTTCTGGCTTTAATTCAATGAAATCCATTATCCTGGGTTGTAATGGAGTCTCGTACCCTACTCATCTCAGGCATCTCTAGTCTCCTGAGCTGCCTTAAAGCTTTGAGATGATAAAAGGTCAAGGAGATCCCAGTAAGCATTTGTGGACTACAATAGCCCCCACCCCCACCCCCATTTCGCTTCAAGCTGCACATTCTAGTACTGAGGTCTGCTCACTCTCCTTTGATTTTGCTGTATAAGCAGGCTAATTTGGAGATGACCAGAGCACTCGAAAACACCTGGATCTTTAAAACCCCACTTGCACCGAATCACCTAAAGAAGTAGACCCATAATACAGCATTTGAGAGAAATGTAAAATGGTGCCTGGATACTGAAGGAATGAAGGTTGCAGAGCAGCGAGCAGAACTATTAGAGAAAATGAATACATTTCACCTTCCAACCCATCTGTTCTCCCCGGGACACACAAGCGACAAACATAAAAGGGCATAAGCAGGTTTTCAAGAAAACGGATTTCTCTCCACATTCGTTTGGAAAGATCCTGAACACAAAGTAATAACTCCACAGCCACCTCCCTTCCATCATCACAGGTTCAGAAATCACCCCCCACAAACCCAATTAAAATCAAAAGAAGAGGCCGGCTCTAAATTCACATCTCCTGCGACCATACAGCTTAAGTGATAGGCATCTGTCCTAATTGGTCACAAGGAAACTAAAGGACAATAACAGGAATAAATCCCACATTAACCCAAATCAAGTCAGTGAATAATCATAGCAACCAGAAGCCGAGTTTCAAAAAAACATGCCATCATTTACAGCTCATAAAACGCTTCTATCTGCAAATGCACTTGTCACCCATAGAAATGACTGCAAAGCAACTCTGCCTGCGAGCAGGGCTCACAAATGCACCTTAAATGCTCAGAAACGTGTGTCTGTGTCGCTACGCATATCCGTCGGGAAGGGTCCGGGCCTCACAACCCAATCTAGGTGCTCCAAACGAATCTCTGCATCGCCCACACGACGTCTATACCTTCCACCACGAGCTAGGACGCCAGCCTCCAGAGAGGCCGCCCTTCCCCAGCAAGGAAGGGGATGAGCAGAAGCGCCTTAGAATTAGGCCCGGCGAAGGGAGAGGCCGACGACGTGTCTGTGAGGCCCAGCCCTGGATGTGAGAGCTGCAAACCCCACCATTCCTTTCAAAACCACCCATTTCTGGCGGCTTCTCCCACCCGATCCCGTTGTTCAGGAGGGCGCAGTCTGCAGCTGAGCCAGCGCCAGGCAAAACCAGGGCACCTTTTCCTGTCGTTATCACTGAACGCAGCGATACCCTCTCCCCCCACCCCTCCCCCTCTCT
>PVHY01010363.1:0-52268 GCA_004024945.1 Uropsilus gracilis | reverse complement strand
CATGACCTTGCAATTATAAATTGTGCTGCAGTAAACATCCGGGTACAGGTGTCCTTTTGTACCCACATTGAGGTCTCTTTTGGGTAGATTCCCAGAAGAACAATTGCTGGGTCAAATGGTAGTTCCATTTTCATTAGCTTGAGGGTCCTCCACACCCCTTTCCATAGTGGTTGAACTAGTTTACATTGCCACCAGCAGTATAGTAGTGTTCCTTTCTCTCCACATCCTCGCCAGCAATTTGTGTTGCCTGTTCTTTGGATGTGGGCCATTCTTGCTGGTGTAAGGTGGTATCTCATTGTGGTTTTGATTTGCATTTCTCTTATTACTAGCGATGTTGAGCAATTTTTCATGTGCCTGTTGGCCATTTGTATTTCCTCTTTGGAGAAGTGTCTTATTAGTTCTTCTCCCCATTTTTTGATTGGGCTTTTTGTTTTGCTTTTGTTTAGTTGTGTGAGTTCCTTGTGGATCTTCGTTATTAAACCCTTATCACTCATGTGGAGAGCAAAGATTTTTTCCCATTCGGTTGGGCATCTTTTAGTTTTTTCTTTTGTCTCTTTTGCTGTACAGAAGCTTTTCAGTTTGATGTAGTCCCATCTGTTTATGTTTTCCTTCATTTTTTTGCTGTCTGTGGATGTTTCCAGAAATGAATTTCTGAACTGTAGTTCATGGAGAGTTTTGCCCAAGTTTTCCTCTATGTATGCTATGGTTTCAGGTCTGATCTCTAAGTTTTTTAACCATTTTAAGTTGATTTTTGTACATGGGTTAAGGGAGTTTTCTTGGTCCATTTTTTTGCATGTCTTAGTCCAATTTTCCCAGCACCATCTATTGAAGAGGCTATCTTTGTTCCAAGGTAACTTTTTCACACCTTTGTCAAAAATTAGTTGACTATATATGTGTGTTTTTATTTCAGGACTCTCAATTCTGTTCCATTGGTCTGATTGTCTGTTTTTGTACCAATACCAAGCTGTTTTAAGTATTATGGCTTTGTAGTTATAGTTTGAAGTTTGGAATTGTGATACCTCCATTTTCTTTTTTTCTGGTCAGGAGGCCTTTTGATATATGGGGTCTTTTGTTATTCCATACGAATTTCAGTAATTTTTGTTCTATCTCTTTAAAGAATGTCATTGGAATTTTTATTGGAATTGCATTGACAGCACATGAATTCTTGAACCTGTATAAAAGATTATCTGGATATATACTGAGAAGGAGAAGCATTAAGTCACAACATATGTATATATTTGGCTTTTTTAGGAATTTTTAAATATTCTGTAAATGAGATGTGCTAATTTACACTCCAATCAGTAGTGTATGAGAGATCCCATTTCTCCACATCCCCACTGTTTCTGTTATTGCGGACTGTTATTTTTATCAAGCAGATGGATATGAAATAGCATCACATTTCTAATTACTGGTACAGTAGATCCTTTTCTCACATTTATTAGTCATTGTGGTTTTTTATTATGATTTTTATTCATATCCTTTTTCTGCTTTTCTCTGTTGAGTGTATGCTTTTTCCTTTTTTCTATGTCCTTGCTATTAATCCTGTTGGTTATCTGTGACACACATTTCTTTCCAAATGATAACATGTCTTTTAACTCTGTTTATGATAAACCTAGAGTATGAGGTTATTTTAGTGTATCCACTTTTTAAAATCCTTTACTCACTTTTGACTTTTACTTTTTAAGAAATTATTATTTTTTTTTACAAAGTTACTGTGTTTATTAGATTTTGTTTAAAGTCATAACCCATTCAGAGCCATTGTCTTACAAGCAGATTTTGAAATGCTATACAAGAGTTCCATAGGCAATAATGAACAAACAACCTTCACTTCAAATGAAACTTTCAGGCTCCCCAATGAGAATCAAAATCATATTTTGAGAGAACACCACAGAGATAAAAATTTCTTAGTTTTGCTCCTAGAACTGCAGTTTTTCTTTCAGGATAGAATATAATTTGTTGACAATAGAGGGTCAGCAAACCTAGTCTTTGCATAATCTTTCATACTGTAAGTGTGCATTATGATGGTCATTTGGGGTGGGTGGGTTCTTTCTTACTCTAAAGTTATATTGATGTTTTAAGACATTTTCCTCTGAATGTAGAAGTTTTGCTTCAGGCCTTTATAGCATCTTTATAGAATTTATTTTTGTATATTATCTGAAGGAGAAATTTAATTTGACCATTTTTTAATGAAAAAAGTTTCCCCAAGTACCATTTATTGAACAGTGCATCCTTTTCCTGCTGACATATAAAGCAACTTTTGTCATATCCGCAATTCATCTAATCCTTTCAGCTTCAGGTAATTTACTTGTACAAATTATCCCTTTCCTCTGCCAAATCTGTTTTTTTTTCTTTCTTTTCTTCAGGATTATTTTCAATAGCATTCAACATGTTGAAATACTTTCCTTCTTAAAAAAAAAAAAAAAAAACTTACAAGACAAGCACTTTTTGAGATACCCTGTCCTTGAGCTTCAGCTCCTTTTCCCATCTTCCATTTTTTTGCTTGTTTTGTACTAAGAGGTACTTAGGGTCTCCCCTTACCTCTCCATTTTTTCTTGTACAGATCCCAGTCAAGATTTAATCCCAACCACTACACTGAAAACCCTTCTTGTCCCTGTTAGTAGTAATCACCACTTGGTAGGTTCAAAGGTCAACTCTCATTCCATGTTTACTCATTCTTGCAGTCACAGTTAACATAATTGTTCATTCCCTCTTTTTATGAATGATGCAACCATGAACCAGAAATACCTGCATGATCATTTGAGATATTTTAGATCCACTCAACTGTCTGAACCCTGCTTTCTTTCTTCTCTGGGTAGCCTGTCCTATACAAACCAGCTCAAAGGTTTCTGTAAACCCCAATTCTTGGTTGTTCCAGCCAGTGGGAAAACCTGGCAAGAGAGCAGGAGGAGGGTGGAGAGCAAAGACAGGTGTTCAGCTAGTTCTGTCCTGGGCTCTGGCCCTGAGAGTTTGCCTCAAGTTGGCAGTCCCCCTCAACCAGAGTTTCAAGGTAATTTGTATACCATTCTTCCCTTCTAGTTTCAGTAAGGGCAGTACTCCCTCAAGCTTGAATTTGCAACAACTCACTGTTATTGCCCTGTGAGTCCCCTTTACTCCCAAGGTTTTGTAAGTAAATCCTCTACAAAGTATTTTCTTAAGTCTGTCAATTATTTCCTGTTAGACTCCTATTCACTGCCTTGGGAGAACTTTCTTGGAAGTAGAGATAGACAGTAGACAAAGTTAAAAAGTAAATTAAAGGGTGTTGGGTGAAATAGAAAAAGATAAGGAAGGAAGGGAAACTAGATGGACAGGGCATTACAATATAAATGACGGTCAGGGAAGATCTCACTAAGAGTGACAGTTGAACAAAGGGATATGAGAGAACTAGCCAAGCAATTGTGTAAAAGAAGACATTTTCAAGCTGAACAAACTGCTAGTGCAATATTCCTATATTTGAAGGAAACCAAAATGACCAAACGACAAGAGCAAAGTAATTTTGAAAGAGAATAGTAGATTAGAAGGAGAATGGACTGGGTGCCGGGCTATGTGGCCTGTGGTTTTTGCCCTGAGTGAAATGCAGAGCCATTAAATGTTTTTAAGTAGAGGAATGATATGATTTGATTTTAAGTTTTAATGGGGTCATTCTGGCTATTTTTGAGGGCAAGGGTGAATGAAGGGATACCAGTTGGAAGGGGCATGCATTAATCTAGGTAAGGAATATGGCAACTGTGATGATGATGAGAGTAACAAGATTCTGGCTCTATTTTGATAGAGCTCATGGTTTTCCTAAAGGATTGAAAATACAGTGAGACAAAAAGAAAAGAGCAAAGAATGATTACCAAGAGTTCTGGCCTGAGCATCAGGAGAGATATTATTGCCATTAGTTGCAGTGGTGAAAACAGACTTGATTTGTGAAGAAAGACAATTCAGTTTTTGGCCTTTATTAGATGAGATACATGCTTGTTACCTACCTAAGTGGAAATGTTAATGAGATACTAAACATAATGTCTAGAGTTTAGGAAGTGGCCTGAGCTAGATATATAAATTTGGCAGCTATCAACTTAGATAAAATATTTAAAATGGTAAAATTGGATGAAATAGAAAGCTTAAATATAGAGGAGAATATTCTGTTATAATGTTCTGTGCACTACAAGCCAAATGGAAAAACTGTTTCATTGAAAGGGAATGATCACAATTAAAATTCCAGTAGGAGGCTGGGCACAGTGGCTCGTGCCTGTAAGCTTCGTGCCTGTAAGCCTGTAAACCATGAGCCTATGAAGTGGCCGGGGCTAGGGATCGCGGTTCGAGTCCCGCCTGGGGCCCATAGCGAGACCTAGTACCAAAAAAATAGCTGGGTGTGGTGGTGCGCCCCTGTCATCCCAGCAACCTGGGAAGCTGAGGCTGGGGATTGCTTGAGTCTGTGGTACCCCGGGCAATGAGAGCCTGCAGTTCCACGGGCAAAAAATAGCGAGACCTAGTCTCAAAAAATAAAAAATAAAAAAAATAAAAATAAAATTCCAGTAGGATTTTGCATCATGATTACTTTAGGTGACTTAAGCAAAAGAGTTTCAGTAAAATAGTTGGAGATATTTTATGCTCCTTTTGATTCTTTCTAAATTGATTAAAAATTCATTATAATTACAGTTGAAATTGCAGTAGGGTGTTTTGTTTTTTTTTAAGAACTGGTAAAGTTTATTTAAAATACCAATGAAGGATAATAAAAAAATCCATAAATAGCTAAATAAGCTATGACAAAAGAGAGTAATTCTTTGTATAGCCTAATGTAAAATAGTGAGCTTTGATCCATACCTCTTGCCATGTACAAAAAAAAAAAAGGACTCAAAATTGATAATAGTCCTAAATGTAAAGTCTAAAATTAAAACTTTACCAAGTAACAAGAGAAAATCTTTGTGATTTTGGCTTAGGCAAAGATTTTCAGACATGACACCAACAGTGCAAAACATTAAAGAAAAATACAGTGTGAATTTTACCAAAATTAAAAAGCTTTGTTTTGCAAAACTAACTGTTAAGAGAATGACAAAGATGAGCCACACAGACTGGGACAAAATATTTACAAATCATGCAATGTTAATGAATTTTGTTTAAAATATAGAAGGAACTTTTAATATGCCAATTACAACTTCGTAAAATTGTTCACAGCCAAGAGTGGTGTTAATAAAAAAAATGGGAAAATGATGGCAGTGACCTAGAAAAGAGAACTAAGATATAAACCTATATTCTCTGGCTTTGAAAGTTTTCAGAGTAAAAGTTAGAAGGAATTAAGATTCAAGACTGGGCATAGTGGCACGTGCCTGTAAACAGAAGTCTAGGAAACTGCAGCTGGAACCGGGGATCGCAGTTCAAGTCATGAGACCTTGTTCCAAAAAAAAATAGCTGGGTTTGATGGTGCGTGCCTGTAATCCCAGCTACCTGGGAAGCTGAGGCTGGGGGTCGCTTGAGTCCATGGTACCGCGGGCAACGTGAGCCTGAGGTTCCATGGGCAAAAATAGCAAGACCTAGTCTCAAAAAAAAAAAAAAAATTAAATTCAGTCATTTAGGATTTAATTGGGCAAATAGAACTTAGTTTCATTTAATGTACATGTTATTAAACTCAGAATTCTATGTACTGATTATTTTAGGAAAAAAGTTTATAAAATAACTTTCTGACATCCATTCTTAATGTCTTAAAGTTTCTGAGTATAAAAATTATTATTCAATAAAATGTCAGACCTTTAACTTAGGACTTTTTCCCCTGCTATAATTTTTTTCCTAATTTCAAGTGAATGCATCACTCTCCTTATTCAACCAACATTAACTGACTATTCGATGAGAGTAAATCTCAGAAAGAGGTATTAGAGATTCAAAGATAAGATAGTCCCTGGGCATACCTACAAGGAAGGCAACAAATATAATGTACTTAGTGCTGTTGGGGCTAACCAGTTTTAAGAACATTAAAGTAATATTATTAGAAAGTGGTTTGTAAAATATAATGAATATACAAAATAATATCCTTTTAATCTCTTAAGGAAGCATACAAGTATAAGGTGACTCATCGCAACATCATCCTAAAAGTATAAATTTGAATGGGAAAACAAGGTTTTGTTTATGCAACAGAACCATGGTGGATCATGAGCTTTTTGCCACCAAGTGCTTTATGTTGCTTTTTATTTCTCCTCTTATCTTTAATATGGCAACAGAAAGAAAGGACTACTGTCTTAGATCAGATTCTTAGATCTGAAGAAGTTTACATGTAGGAGATTTAAATTAGGGAGTAACTAGGGAATAATTTGTGTGAGGGAGTAAGGGAGGATTGGGCAGGGGAGATGTTAAAGGCAATGCAGCTGCAAAGGAAGTCTGAAGCAAAACTAAAATGGCCTTCAGTATGTGCTGAATTGAAGCAAGGGAAATGGGTTTTGGTCTCTCCAGCATCACCAGTCCCTAAGGATAGGCCCACCCAAGGGAAGAGTCAACAACTCAGTGAAGCAATTCATGAATGTGATAAAGCTCTTAGTGCAGTAAACCTGTAGCAATGAACCCTCCCAGGAGTGAGAAATGAATGACTCCTTCTGAAAGGTATCTGGCAGTGCACACAATCTACTACTCCAAATAAAACCGTCCCATAATTAGCACAAACTGCTTGAGCAGAACCCTAAAACTGGGTATTTCTCTTCTGGAAAGTAAGAGCCCCAGGGACAGTTTGTTACCTATACAGACAAAAAGAAGAGAGCAAGATGAGTAGAAAAGAGCTAGTTACAAGTCACTTGGAGGAAAATCCCAAAGTAGAAGGAAGATGGGTTTTAGTTCTAGCTCAGTCCCTGAAAATGGGGTTTTTGAGCAAGTCATTTATCATGCTGGATTTGTTTCTTTTTCTGTACAATGGGAAATCTAGTCTAGATAATATATTACCTTTTAGTATTTTAATTATAAGTAATAGGAACCCATATCAGGTAGTTAAAAAGGTGAAAGGGGGAAATAGAAGTTCAACATTAATAAGAAAACTGATAAGTGGACATACATAGAACTAACTTGTGTTCAAGTCAACTGTTCTCCAACCCACTTTATCTTCCATAGTGGATCGAGACAGGAAGGATAGATGCCATCATATTTTTCCAGAAGAATAATGAAATCTAAGGATGAGTGGCCCACCCCAACCCCTTATCCTTGGATCACACCCAGCACTCGCAGGATTGCATGCTGCCATCACTTTCTTAAGCAGTTATTTGTGCCTGTGCACACCTAGTAATGAGGCACGTCCATGGAGTGTTCTGATATTTGGAACCCTAGAAATGTGAATATATTTTGAATCCCTAAAAGTACATGATGGGAGAAGATGTAGGTGAGATTTAGTGCCAGGGAGGCTTAGCAATATCTATTCAAAAGGAATTTCAAATTGATTTCCAAATCAGTTCCTGGGGCACATGGCATCTGGGTTTTGGCTATTCATGGGTTACAGAGGCCCAAAAATTGTGTTAAGAGTGCTCACTAGCATGCTAGGTCAGTGATGAAGGATTCTTGTTGGAAGATAACTAAATGACCAGTGCTCTTTTCCTTCTGGGAAAATGACTCATTTTTTATCAACAATCAGAGAAAAATAGTTAAGCACAAGTTTCAGTGACTTTGGGTCAGTGGTTTTAAGGTATATCAATATCTCTCCCCACCCCAACCCCAAGTCCAGATCATCACATATCACACATCCATAAACTCATAAATGTGACCTTGAAAGATTAAGTGAAGACACGGGGCAAAAAAGTGAGTCTCTGCTGCTGCAGGTGTTTTCTGGCTAAATTATTGAGGAACATGATTCTATTCCAGGACTGTGAATTTGAGCCCTAAGTTAGGTAGACATATTGATGCCAGAAGAGGGCCATGAAAGGGGAGATGAGAGGGAAAAGGGTTCATATATAAAATGTGATATTAGCAACTGAAATAAGTTGTCTACTATCTGGCCCAGACCCTGCCATCACCCTGGTCTAGGGTTGGTTTTTACTAAGATATTCACCAGAAATAACTCTTTTATCACCTGGATGGGTAGCTTAATTGATAGAATCTGAGACAATTAATCTTATAGTTGTGGGTTCAAATCCCATGCTGGCTTGTCATTTATTTGCAGTTGAGGACATTGGTTCTCAGAAGAATGGTAGTGCTTTATTCCCTCCTCAATAGTGAAAAATGTAAGACTAAAAAATGAAGTTCATTGTGATGGGCCATTAACTGTTGTACTCAGAACTTGGGCTGCTATAACATCATTTGCAAAAAAAAAAAACCTTTGTGGTTTTGATATAGATTCAATTCAGGAAAAGAAAAATTGTGGGTTGCCACAGCAACTATAATGTAGGTATCTTTTGGAATAAAGTTTTGATTATTTCTGTCTTTGATTACTCTAATTCCTGTATATTTTATGTCAGTATGACTGGTAATGGTTGATACAGGAATTACTTAGAAGTATTGAATTTCTATAAATATAAGTTGTCAGCACACAATACTCTGGTCATACACTTGCATTTAATTATGTCATTTGTTTTCGCAACAGCCCTGTTTTTAAAGTATTTCTGGCTTTCTTAGGGAAAATATTTCCAAGCAGGTGATTCATAACACTTATTTCCATCAGCAAGAGCACATTCAGCTAATATGTCTCTTTTACAGCACCTTGATAGAACAGCCTATTATAGATTCAGAACATGAGGCAAAATGACAGAAGATAATAAATTATTTAAGATCACAAAGCAAATCAGGGCAGAATGATTACTGGAATTTTGCTCAGGAAGGGCCACTCTCTAGGTGGTATTTTCCGTAAAATGTGCTCAGTGGCCTTATTACTAGAGCACAGTTCTACATTATTTGTGCCTGTGCACAGTTGACACCAGTTTTCAAGTTACACACTCTTGCTTATGTGTCTCCAAGGCCAGTATGCCTCTAAGAATATCTCACTTGAGACTCTGAATGTTCTACTCATCCACTCTGTCACCCAGTATACTAGCTAGAATTCTCCTAGAGAAACAGAATATATAAATAATAAATATAATGACAGCTATACATATATGTTTATTATAGGAATTGGCTCATACCTTTCATGGAGGCCAGTGAGTCCCATGGTCTGTCATCTCCATACAGGAAAATCAGGAAAGCTTTTGGTGTAATTCAGTCTCACTCAAGAGATCTGAGAATGGGAGTGGAAGCAGGGAAACTAATGGCATCAATTCTGATCTGAGTCTGAAAGCAGGGGTAGCAGGGGGGCCAGGGGCAAGATGCATATACAAGCTCAATCAGAGAGAGCAAACTTGCCCTCCTTCCATCTTTTTTGTTCTTTTTAGACTGGGTAACACCTGCCCACATTGATGGACACTCAGTTCACCAATTTAATTGTTAGTCTCTTCCAAAGATTAACAGACACACCTGGAAATGTTTTACTAGCTATCTCGATACCCCTTAGATCAGTTGGGAGTGACACAAAAAGTTGATCACACCCAGCCAAACCAATAGTTATTAACATCCTCCCATATGCAAAGCACAGCACAGCATAGCAAACAATACTGTGAAAAATATAAAGCGAGCGAGGTGAGAGAGGTGACACCACCCTCAGAGTTTGTCATGTAACACTCTCTTGTGTGAACTAATATGAGTGGAAGTCAACCCAAAATACCCATGCTTTCTCAAGAGGGTAAAGCTTTCAGGGACTACTTCTGTTATAGGATGGATAAGCTTCATGCCTAAGAATATCCTCTGACTGCTTTGCTTCATTTTCCCCCTTCTACAATTCCTAAAGAGGAAAATATATCTACTTGATGAATTATCTCATTTGTCATTGTGTAGACCTCTTTTTTCCCTGCTACCTTCCATCAGCTCTTTTCCTAGGCGTAAATTATATATATACACACATATATGGAGGGGGCCTTTTATTGTTTATTTACTTAAATTAATTTTTTTAGTTAATATAGGACACTGAAAAGAACATGGTGAATTAGCATTGAACCATATTTACATATAAAGTCAGAAATCATGTAAATAAACCCTACCTAAAAAATATTCAAGTAAACATCGTGTGAAGTTATAATTTAAGTGTGATAAGACATTTAGCCATGTAAATAGGGTATCATTCTCCAAACCTTTCATATAACTGACTCATAATTGCATAATGCTCATGATTGAGTATGCCCCCAAACTGTCAGAATTCAACAGCTAGTGTAGTTAAGTTTTTCTATTTGTATACTTTTGTGAAGACAAGAAATCGCCCCTCAATCACATTTCAGTTTGGGATAATTGGGGATAGGATCTCATAAAACAAAGATAAAATGGGGTTTTCATAAGCACAAATCAGAAATTCTTAGCACCCTGAAAGTAACTGGGTCCTGAGATAGGGTATTTATTTCAGTGTAGATAAAATTTCAGACTTGCCACGAGACTGCCTGGGTTGACACTCAGCTTTCCCACTGGCACTATGTGCAGGGGCAGATTGCTCAATCTCTCCATATCTTGGTTTCCTCATTTGTAAGGGGAGAACAATAGTCTTCACTTGGAATTGATACCTGTTAAGGGTTTAAAACAGTTTCAGTACTTAACTCTTTACATCATTTGATCATAACATTGAATCATAGAAACCAGAGCTATTGCTAAATGAACTTTAAAGCTAACTGATCAGAAGTAAAAACTCACTCGTGTCAGTGCACTTGCCTTTGCCTTCCTACTGTGTTTACTGCAAACAAGCACCTTCGGTTCTCTGTTGACTTCATATGGCCCTCTGCTTCTTCTCCACTGCTGTCTCAGCAGGCTTCTTCAGCAGAGTGACAGGTACTGGCATGGGCACAGAGAAGGAAAAGAATGTGGAACATGACACCGTTAGTTTCTCAGTTCATTCCTAGTGATGCCCTTAGAAAGACATACAAATGACACTATCATTTTCCACCTTTATCCCATCATTTAACTAGTCCGTGTTTCTTTGCCTGTTCCCAAGCGTCTAGATTTGTCCTAGGTTAAGACTTCTTGCCCTGAAAGATACAATAAACACTGACTGGTTTCTTAGCTGATGTAATTAAATCGTTGTCACCCCATCCATTTTCTTAAAATAGCAGACTATTTTCTCTCCTTCCTAGCACTGTTTCTTAGCTAATTTTATTGAGTCATCCTCACCATTTACTTGAAATAGAAAATTGTTTCTTCTTCCTTTCTAGTTCTAAATGGAACTCAACTGGCTGTAAAACATATTTGTATCTTCTGTTCCCACCTATCATATTTAAATCTAATCCAGAGTGTCTTCAGACTACAAATGACTTTTCCTAAACATGCATGAACATGTTTTCCCCCACCTCCACTATTGTGGGATAAGTATCTTCAGGATGAGTACTGGGGAGGATGGTTCAGGCACAGTTGAACTATTTGAACTGTAAATGAAAGATTTGTTTAAAGCCAATCCCTCATTTTATACTCTAGATCCTATCATCATCATCCAAGAAAATTCCTGCTCTCTAGCCTTTGCTATCACTTTTCATTCTCCATAAATCATTTCCTTGTCATATCAGTCATTCTGATGATCAATTCTCAGTCCTCATAGTCCCAGACCAACAGTATTTTATGACTTTTATCATACTCCCTTCCCTAATGTACTTCCTTCACTTTGCTCCCCTGACACCGCACCTGATTTTCCTCCTACATTCCTGGGCATTTCTCATCAGTCTCAGGCCGATTTGGTCATTTGGTCTTTTCTCTCTAACTTCTTATGTGTGGGTGCTCTAGTCCTGGGTCCTCTCTGCTGGTCAGATGTCTTTATCTGAAGTCACCCCCCTAATGTTCTTATCTGTTCTCTGAGCTGCAAAAGCCAACTAATCTAATCGTTGACAAATACATCTCTCCAATTCAGATCTCGTGAACTCCTGACTCACATAGCCAGTTTTCTGTTCAAGATCTCCACTTGAAAGCTAATAATAATAATTGCAAACTTTGTAGGTCTCTGCAAACCTGCCCCTTCTGCAGCCTTCGGCACCTTAGGTTCTGAAAAATTTGTGATCCCTCTGTCTTTCCAGGTCAAAAATCTTAAAGTTACTCTGATTCCTGTCTTGTGCTTTCTCACATCTGATTTGTCAGGGAATTTGATTTGACTCTCCAGGTATTCCTAGAATTTGACTACCTTTCAGTTACTACCATTGTCTGAGCCACCCTCCTTTCACCTGGACCAACCTAGTAACCTCCTCCTGTTGTTGTTTTTCCTAAACACTGCAGTGTATCGCTTCTTGGCCTTTTGGCTAAGATCAAGGGTAGTAAACGCTGCAGTGTAGCTAAATGAGCCTTGAAAATGTAATCCAGATCATGTAATTTGTTTGCTCAGAATCCTCCAATAACTTCAGAGTAAAATACAGAACTTTTATAGCAAGCTCGACTTCGTAACTTGGTTTCATTACATTATCTCTTTCTACTCTCCCCTTGACTCTCTGATCTGGCTGTTATTACTTAGTAAAGAAGGACTTTGCTCTGGTTGTGTCATCTGCATGAAATGTTCTTTTCATAGCCAACTCTTGTCTCTTCCTTCATGTCTTCCTTCAGTGAGGGAATCTTCCCAGGGAGATACATGCAAACCATCTGCTTCACTACTACAGCTGTTCTGTGCATGCGCTCACAGCATGAGCACACCCACTGATGGAACTTTGGATTGTCCTTTCTCTGTTCTACTGTTCCTTTTTTTTTTCTATAGTCATCACCTGCTAATATATAATTTCCTAAAGTACTAAATTTGTTATTTATTGTCTACTCCCCACTAAATGCAGGCTACTTGAGGACAAAGATCTGTGTTTTCCTCATGGATGTACTTGAGGTTATCTGTCAACATATGTGTAGTTGATAAAAGTTGAGATTATATGTATTATATATTAAAAATGCCATTTGTCTATATAACTCCTTCCCTCTGATAATACCACATAAAGTTTTTTGAAGTCCTGCAGTGGCGTGACTATCCTCCAAACCTTCTTGTGGAGTGAGGCCCATATCAAGCAATGAGTCTGTTTACAGTCACTGATTGAGTCAAAGTTAAAATATCTTCTTGGACAAGTATTTGAACTGTGTTCCTGATAGGAATTCAGGCTGAGTGGCAGACTGCATAAAAGAAAAGTAGATTATGCTGTTCCCAGAAGTCTGGATGGCAGACTAAACTCAGTAACAAAGGCTGAGACTTCAAGAGGATTCAGGGGAAACAATGTTCCTAGACCCATCACCATCCTCATAACCAGCATCAATATAGATGGATCAGAAGTGTGTGGACAATTGTACAAACTTAAGCTGTATAACACTTCAGGCCAAAGCAGCTCCAACCTGAGATTCTACAAGAAGACAGAACACAGGAGAGGAAACTCCCTGTCCATCTTGGAAAAGAAAAGTAAACACTACCAGTCTGGGGCAGATTGGTGGTGATAGAGAAACATTTAGATTGGCTGCAGAGTATAGGATAACGTGACAGAAGCAGGAATGAAAGCAGAAATGTAGGAGTGGGGTAGGAGAAACAGTCTGGGAGAGTGACTGCATCTGGGCCAGCATCAGCCCTTGAGGACAGGCCAAAAGAGCACGGAGGGTAGCAGCAGTCAGATGAAGGAATGGAGGTTCGGGTGAAGCCACTGCGAGGGGCACAGCGGGCATACTGTGAAACAGAGGCCCCTGTGTCAACTGTGCCTCACCGCACAGACTGGTAGTTCAGAATAGAGTTGTTGTGCCCCTAGTAGATGGGCACCGACCTGCTGGAGTGCAAAGTGGAGGCCCAGAGCCAAGTGAAAGCAGTACCACCCACAGTGGCTTCCCCTCAATTCTGATACTATGTGACAGTCTTTAAAAATCCCAGAGATGGGGCTAAGAGAGGAACTCTAGGAAGAGGTCCAAGGTTTTACATGTGTTTGTGTGAAAGTTTTCAAACTAATGCAATTTAGGTCTCAGTATTAAGGTGACTTTATTTGTACTTAGGAGCTAGGGAGTCCTATGGACATATATAATGACAAGCCTGTTCTAGCCCTAAAAGAAAGTCTCTTGTGTAGCAGGGTAGAGATTTCTGAAAAATAAACACACAGGCTGATCCTGTCAGTGATTGAATTACAAATTGATTTTCCATTGTCTCTTTTGTTCAGGTTAGGCCATTGGTTAGGAAGGAAAGGAACTTTGATCAGTTGTATAGGAATACTGTGGGCAGATTTGAATGAAGCTTGGACCTTTACGTTTACATTTTTTCCAAGCCATTTTTTTTCCTTTTTTGCCAGTAGAACAGTCCTTCCATGTCTGTGAAGATCAGTCTCCCATTGCCTGAACAAAGTGAAAGTGCTTTTTCAAGATACAGCATCTATTTCTACGGTCTCTCAGCACTTCTAGACCTATAACCAAGCTTAAATTTGGCAGGCCTCAGGTGGTCCCTTATAGTGATCTACAAAAATGAACCAAATGCACCAAAAGAATAGCAAGATTTTGCCAGTTTCTGTAGATAAAAACATGAACTATCTTTAGGCGCTTAAGAGTGTTATATTGGGATGAAAGGACTTTAACGTGGAATCAAGCCAAATTTATTGATATGAGTGCACAGAGCCAAAATTCTGGGTCATATACAACAGAATGGCTTTGATAATTTGCTTGATTATTCTCTGAAATGTGGAACCAAAGAATGATAAGCTCTGGGGTGGCAAGGACCAAATGGCCATGTTAGTCACCAAAGACAAGACAGGTGTGGTTAATGGAAAGTAAAACCAAAATAGTAATCAGAATGAATTGACCATGGAGATCATTGGTGTTGGCTAATTACCTTTGGTGCCAGTTGGTCTGAATTAGATGGGCAGTCTCCTGCACGCTGATGTGTATATATATATATATATATATATATATATATATATATATATATATATATATATATATATATATATATATATATATATATATATATATATATATATATATATATATATATATATATATATAAATTTAGTGCCATTTATACTTGGTATTTCTGACCTGAATCACAAAGAGTTTTGGCCCTGCACCAATCTCCAGGCTTGAGCTAATTCACAAACCCAGAACCCCTTGAATAAAAGGGAAGCCAGTTCCCCTGAGAAACAATCCTGATACACAGCCCAATTTTATGCCATAAATCTTTTTCCTAAGCATCCGTAAAGGCTGCTGTGGGATGTGTGTTGCAGAAAGTAGAATAACCACACTCTATGAGTTTTGGATAATAGGATTCTAGCTCTAAACTGACACAAATTCCTAGAGGACCACCAAACTACCATGGTCCAGCAGTTAGAATAGATAGGGTCTCATGAAGGTCAGCTGTGTTACTGGGGTTTAGACTCCACACTGCTTCGCTATAAAGTGTGTTTTCCTGCACTTACCCTTTGGTTATTTCTTCAGTTTTCTCATGTGTTGTTGGAATAGATATTCTATCATCAGTAGTCCCACACTGGATGCCTGACTCCAAAGTAAAGGTGATTATAATAGAGAAAGCCACAACTGTTTCCACTTACCAAATAAGTACTCTTACTAGTTTGTTTTCCCAAACCTTTAGTGATAAAATTACTAATTCACACCATTTTAATGTTTAGCTGTGATCTGATCACAATTCTGGGTGTATGTATTAAAAATATATGAAATAAAGACTGATGTCTTTGTCACTTTAGCAGCTGCTCAATCCTGAGAGGGCTCTATCACCATTAATAACATTCATGATAATTTAAAAGACAATCTCATTGCAAGATAACATCTTTTAAGTCGGATGTATAGCTATGAAACTTATGTATTTGATACCATGTGACTCAACATCAGTTTGAATACTTTTGTCTTGTAAAAGTAAAATTGAACATGAATGCTTGGAATTTAATTTTACTTTGAAGTAATAACGACACCCTTTTCCTAAACTGCAGCAATGACTCTAGCTCTGAAGCCATTTTATATTTCAGTTTCATTGGCAACTTTTCATACCAAATGAAAAGTGGAAAATTCTGTTTACTTGAGTTATTGAAATATGACGACTTCCAAATATGATTTAGTTCACCAATTTCCCGAATTGAAGAGGGAACAAAGGAGTTTGGGAGGAAATGTAGTATTAACAATGGCAGTCACTGTTTTACTGATTTTAATGGATGTGGAATGAGTGGAATATTTGTTAAAAATACATAGCCAACTTCATGGTTCATACACATATTAGTCATGTCTTTCATCATCTGTCCAACCTACAACACCATATTAAGAATCTGTCCCATAGAGTGTAAACATAGAGCAGCCTTGTTCCCTGGTAACTTTCTAGTTCCCATGAGTCCATTGGAATTTTGGCTTCAGCCTGGTTTCTGTGAGACTCATGTCCTTTATTTGTTTCAAAAAGTTGATTGCTTCCAATAAAAGACACTTGACTCTAGAAGTAGCTAAGGATGCCCCAATTTTTCTAATATGCAGATACAGTCTGGCTCCTTATCATCTTTCAGAGACTCTTACCTTGTTATGGACTAAATGTTTACATCCCTCCAAAATTCCATTCAGTTTTCTAAGAGTTTTTTTATGTGGTCTTTTATTGTACCTAATGAAATGATAGACTGACTTTCCTTTTTTAATCTCTTAATGAGAATAGTAATTACATTCAAGATATGCTTATTGTTGGGTGTGATATTAAAACTACTTGAAAGGTTCTCAGCCATGCCTGATGAAGGACAAGAACCTTGGACCTGCTCTGAGCCCTGCAAAACCAAATACAGGAAACCAGAAACACAATCGCAAGGTCAGAGAAGCAGAAAATATGGTAGCAGCATAAAGGAGAATAATACTGAGAAACTGGCTCTAACTGAATTTCGAGGAAGACCAGACTTCATTTTATATCCAAATCCCAAAAGATGGATTTAATAAAGGCTTGTAGTTTCAGATACCAGTTTTAGCCTTTGAAATTCAGCAGATGAAATATCTTATTGTTTGGGTTGAGTTCATCCTATTCAGCCTGACTAAAACCAACTTGTTCATGGAGAAGTGTGACCATCCAGTTACTGGAAAGGGATTGTTGTCTCCAACTGGTAGAAGAGGGTACTGACACCTTTTTGGCAAATGTTAATATTGAAGTAGAGTTGGCTTCAGGGCGCCATTGTTGCAGTTTAGAAAAAGGGTGGTAGTTGGGCACAGTGGCACATGCCTGTAAGTTGCCAGCCTATGGAGCATGGCTGGGACTGGGGATCGCGGTTTGAGACCCGCCCAGGCCAACATAGCAAGACCTAGTCCCCAAAAAAATAGCTGGGCGTGGTGGAACATGCCTGTAATCTCAGCTACCTGGGAAGCTGAGGCTGGGGGTTGCCTGAGTTTGTCTGTGGTACCCCAGGCAACGTGAGCCTGCAGTTCCACAGGCAAAAATAGGGAGACCTAATCTCAAAAAAAAAAAAAAAGGTTGATGTGTTATTACTTCCTTCTAGGAACCAAGAAATCTGGAAATTCTATGCAAACCTGTTCTTTCTCTATGGACAACACATTCCAAAGTGAATGCCCTCCCCTGAAGCACTGGTATATAATCACACTGATATAAAGATACTGATGCAAAGAACTCTGCTTACCTAGCAGAGCCTGCCAAATTTCCTGAAGCAAGACTTGAATCCACTAAGAAGTATGGTTATATTTTATATGATACCACTAAAGAAGAATTCTTCTTAATGCTTAGCACTTTAATGGATACAAGGCAGACTTTTCTTTGGTCTTGCTCCTGAATGGATGGTGAATAGATAAGAAAATCCCAAAGCTTACAGATGAGAACCTCCTCAAATATTACAGCTCTTGCATTCCCTGCCAAGAAAGCAGTTATAAAAAAAAGAAATGGAAAAGGGACAGAAACATATGTATTTCTCATTGTACTTTCTTAATTTGTAATTCTCCAGATGTTATTTTCTATATAATCATATCTTTCTTATTGTTTCTAAAAGTAAAGTAAAAATGCAGTTAACAATGTGTCTGCACAGAGCAGCCAAATCTGTGTGGGTTCTACCTCAATAAAAGATTAAAAACTCCCTGGTTTTCTGCCAAAAGGAGGAATATTTCTAAGTAATTTTTCATAATCTTCTCACCCAGGTTTTGTCTTATCTTTGTTACAAATGAGAATAAATGTGCAAATGGGACAGGATGAATTTCTAGATGTGTTCAGTCGAGGTTAGAGTACTTGCTAATGAGCTGAAGGCTCAGTAATACAATCCTTTTTTTTTTTTTTTAAAGACTTTTGGGGTTTCCTCCCCCTCCCCCTTCCCTTCCCCTTTCCCTTTGTTCCCCACTTCTAGTCACTCCATCTCCTCTTTCACTGCCAGTTGTTGGTCCATTTTTAGCCCATTGAATTCTTCCTTTTCTTTCCCGGAGTAATGTCCTTTGCCCAAGTGAAGACATGTCTTCCTGGATACAGAGGCATATGCTTAGTTTTCCAGGTGTATTTTTGTTGCGAGTAGTCAGTTCGTACATGTTTGGATCCTTTCTGGGCTTCTTCCTTCTGTCTGGTCATCTTCTCCAACCCAGTTTCTGTCACATTTTGCTTCTTCTTTGCTTTAAAGTTCTGGTCTCTGGCATTGGGGGTGTTTCTCCCAGCCGATGTCTCTATGTATAAAGTTTCATGATTGGGATGGGCTCTGACGGATGGTTGGTCCGCTGGTTGTGGGGCCACTAACCCTGCATCTGTGGCCTTCTCCCTGTGGAATGGGAGGATACCTAGCTCACACCGAAGGCATCTCTGAACTGGGAATTCTGTTCCCATCTGTGGAGACCTTGTGGGTGTATTTTTGAGATAGTTTGTCACTATAGTTGGTCTCATAGCCCTGTGTCCCATGGATCTGAAATGTTGGTTTATCCTGGCCTTAGTTCTTTCTCTTTACCTCCATCTTCATGTGTACCTGCTTTTGAATTAGTGATTTAGTTATTCCTGGTAAGGATTGACTGAATTTGGAATAAAGCAGAGAGGGTGATAATCCCCCCACCCCCATTGCTTCCCCACAGTCCCCCAACCCCCATCAGAAAGGGACTGCAAGGGAGGGTGGAGCCTCCAGGGGCATGGTTGGCCCAGCTACCTGGTGGAGTTGGGCAGAAATGTGGGGACAAACCCTTTGATCCCAGGTCACCTGTTAAGGCGGCCTGGATCCCTTCAAAGCCTCTAGCCGGTGAAACACGTGATGGGGGGAACACCCACCTTTTGTCCCTCAAGTCCGTTTTTGATTTAAATTAATGCGATTAAATTTTGAAGAATTTGTGATATTTTTTCCAAGTTAAAAAAGAACTACTTGATCATGATGTAACTTTAAACATATAAACACCAATATGGTTTTATATATTAGGCTTTTTTAATCCATTCTTATCTGCATGATTGACCTATCATTTTCGTTTTTCTGTACCATTCTTGTATGATTTAGAGTCAAAATTATACCAGTTTGTGTTCTACCTATTTTTCAGTTTTTCAAGACTTCATATAAGCTTAGTGCTTTAAAAGAGAACATATTTTAGATTATTTATGTATAGTCATATTTTCTCTTTGTATCTATTTGTAGAATTAATCTTCTCCCAGAAAAATGTATTTTAAAGGTGTGTTGCAACCATCACAATTCGGGTATGTTCATCATCAGTTCTCACAGCTAAAGAAGAATGTTGGAGCCCTTGGTTGATTTTACAAGCACTAATACTCTTTCAGAGAACCAGATACACGGAACACGAGGCAGGGAGGCTGGGAGACAGACGAGCCTCTCAGTCCCCAAGGAATCTTGCTCTTTCTCTGGCCTCTCTCTCTTCTCCTTTTCTGCTTCTCTGCTTCTCTCATTCTCTTACATTCTCTCTAATTCTCCTTTGTGTTTTCCTTGTACTCTCCTCCCCACAGGGTGATGTCACCCTTTTATCCCCTCCCTTCTAGACCCAGGTGTGCCCACTTACACATGTGCACACCCATTGAACCAGGTCTGTGTTATCACAGGGACGTTGCAAACCACAGGTGCTGGTCATTGATGCTAATGGCAAAAGGATAAAACCCTGATACATTATTAGCCCTACAAAAACTTTTAAAATTTAATAAATACCAAGAAATTGTTTATAACTTTTAATAATCTTAGAGCCAGGTGTGGAGGTACATGCCTGTAATCCAAGTGCTAGGAGGCAAGAGGACAGGGATCGCTTGAGTTCGCGGGTTCAAGACTATCCCAGGAAACAGAATGAGACCTGGTTCTCGAAAAAGCAGCCGGGTGTCATGGCAGGTGCCTGTAATCCCAGCTACCTGGGAGGCTGAGGCTGGGGATCGCTTGAGTGTGGGATTGGGACTACCCCAGGCAACATAACAAGACCTAGTCTCAAATAATAATATTAATAATATAATAATAATTTTAGTTAACTTTTGCTATAAAACATAGTAATCGTGACTTAACATTTATTACTCTTGTAATTCTGTGGGTTGACAGAATGAACTCTTCAGACATGGGCCAGTTTGGCTGTATGATCATTCTTATACATACTTACTTTTTGGTCATATGTAGTAATCTTTATTCACAGTTCCTGGTCCAGGACCTGAAAGCCTTGGAACTTTAGAAGTGTTGAAAGTAGTAAAGGTGTCTCTTGTTTCATTAATGAAGGTGACTTTTGGAAACACTTGAGGTTTGGGGCAAGTGAAGGAAACATTAGCCTGTGAGTGGTATGTTATAAAGCCTCTGTAAATAGACTTGGGAAAAAAATGGGGATTAGGAAAGAATGGTGCTCCTGGAGAAGGTATGGAAGTTCCACACCTTTTCCCAGACCTTGTCCTGTACATCTCTTCAATGGTTCCTTAATTATATCTTTTGTAGTAGAAACTTGGTGATCTCCTAGGTAAATGGATTCTGTGAGCTGTTCTAGCAAATTAATTGAACCTGAGAAGGAGGCTATAGGAATATCTGATTAATAACCAGTTGTTTAGAAGCACAGTTAGCAACCTAGGCTTGTTGCTAACTCTTGAAGTCTAAGGAGAAATTCATGGGAGCCTCTAACCTATGACAGGTTGATCTGACAATCTGGTAATAGCCTGGGTTTGCAGCTGACTTCTGAAAGAATTGAATTCCATTCTCAGCCACTAGGAAGATGTTGGGGAAGTGTCAAGACTCTTTTTGTTGGGATTGGGTACACTTTACAGACAGGACCTTAAAAATCTTACGTGACCTTTCTCATACTTCTGATAGTTTGTGAGCAAGTCAATCTAGAGGATTCATTTGAAGTTACAACAGAACACATTCATTGTGGTTTCTGCTATATTTATTTCAACCAACCCTATTTGCTTTTTATTGTTTCTTTTTGCCTTCTGAAGTAACTAATCCTTCACCTTCCTCTTTTATTGTGAATTTTTTTATCCGTTACTGGCTACCTTAGAATTTTATTCTATACACATTTTGATTATCTCTGAAGTTTAAAAGTTATCTACACTGTAACTAATTGTTTTCATTACCTTAACTCATCTTCATATTGTTGTAGTCTCGTACTTTGGTTTATTTTAGAATATTCTGTTTTGACTAGGCTGTACATGATTTAAAAAAAAAGGTTACCCATAGGCTGAGTCAGGCTTTTTCCTCCATTAACCTGGGTAACCAGAATCTGGGGTATTGATTCTTCCCCATGATTGTGTGGCCCAGAGGGGTATGCGCATGTGTAAGTGTGCACACCTGGACCTTGGAGAGGGGGATAAAGGTGTGCAGAGGGAAAGCAAGAGCATGTGCACGAACTCGAGAGGGAACATGAGAGACCACCAGAGAAAGAGGCCAGAGAATGAGTGTGAAGATTCCTGGGGACGGGGGGTGTGGGTGGGGGGTGGGGGGGTTCACCTGTCCTGCCTAGTATGTCTGTGTAACTGCTAGAACCAATAAACAACCTACGCAGATTGATGAGCCTGGTGCTTGCCCAGACAAATTGGCAACAAGTGTTGGTTGAACTATACTTTCAAAATCTGTAAATGACAGGTTTCTTTCTTTTTCTCCCCTTAACTTTCAAGAGGCACCCATTAGCACCATTATCTTGTATGTCCATCCAGAAGCATTGTATGCATGTATAAGCATATAGGGTGTGTACATATTTTTTTCCTTTCTCTTATAATTTGTAGCATACCTTCTGTGTTATTGTATGTGTTTTTGCATCTAAAAATAATTCTTTGAGATAATTTCATATCATCTATACAACGTCCTCATTCCTGTAATCATGTTTATATATTTTTCATTATATTTGCATAAATACATAGTAATATAATGGCATTATAAGAGTTACAAAACCCATTATAGATCAGTGGAGATAGGTAGATTATTTGATGTTTTTGCTGCTAAGAACAGTAATGTAAATGTATCTGTTTATGCCTTTTTTGCTAGTATGTGGTATGTGTACATGTTATGTATGGTGTATATATATTTGTGTGTGTATACACATATAGATATGTATATCTGTTTTATAAATTCCTCAAAGAGCATGTCTGTTTTAATTTCAATAAAATTTCTTCCTAATGTATTTTATTGCCTTTTGATAGCACAGCCTTTGAAAACTTGCTGGTATGTACTGAATGTTTGTATACAACACAAATTCATGTATTGAAACCCTAATTTCAATACACTGGTATTAAGATATGGGGACTTTGGGGAGGTAATTAGGTCATGAATGAGGAACCTTCATGAATGGGATTAATACTTTTTAAAAAAGAGGCCAGAAAGTCATTTTGCATTCCTTCTTTCCAACAAGAAGTCATCTGCAGCCTAAAAGAGTATTCTTACCAGAGCTTTTACCATGCTAGTACCCCAATCTCAGTCTACCATCTTTTAGAACTATCAGAAAAGTTTCTGTTGCTTAAATCACTCAGTTTATAGTATTTAGTTATAGCAGACTAAGCTTACTAAAACATTTTCCATGTACCCCTCCCTGTATTCTTTCATCTCTTGTTAACTGGAAGTCAATGCTCAGAGCAACCTTGGAAGCTGCATGTGAAGTTACAGTTAACTTCCCCAAGGTCTCTGACTGGGGACAAACCACCATCCCTCCCAACACCTTTCTCTTCACTTCCCTGCTCCATCACTAGAAAATCCTGCAGTGGGCTGTTTCATGTACAGAAATAATTTCTGTTGTACTAACTGAAATGTGATTTATTTGAAGCAGCAACTAGTATTTCCCTATCTGATCACCTAGGCTCAACAAATTTTTTTTTCTTTTTTTTTTTTTTTGAGACTTGGTCTTGCTATTTTTGCACATGGAACCGCAGGCTTACGTTGCCTGGGGTACCACAGACTCAAGCAATCCCCAGCCTCAGCTTCCCAGGTAGCTGAGATTACAGGCACACGCCACCATGCCCAGCTATTTTTTTGGGATTAGGTCTCGCTATGGGCCCCCAGTGGGACTCAAACCGTGATCCCTGGCCCCAGCTGCTGCTTCCTAGGCTGCCGCTTACAGGCATGCGCCACCATGCCTCGCCTTCAAGTCAAAATCTTTTTAATAAAAACCATTGGTATTTCCTCCTCCCCAATAGCTACAGTTGTTCTGACACACTAATTGTTTGATCTTTTCTATAAGACTCAGCTATCTCTTGCATACTCAATTCCAACATGTTACAATTCCCTGCTTCCTGTGTGTGCCCCACTGATTTGTGTTCACATTCAGTACCATGTTATTCTAAATTTCTTGATAGAACAGAATCAATAAAACCAAAGTATAATTGTCCCTAAAAATATTTGAATGTTGTATAGAGAGTTTCCATTCTATTTCAACATTATTTCAGCTTTTCTGGCTAATTTTTCCACAGAAATGTTAAAATAGTTTATTTAGCTCTCAAAAAGCAGAGTGTGTTTTTTGGGGGGAGAATGGAGCAATAATCAACTCACTCTAAATACCCAAGTTAGTCATTTTTGTTGTTTGTGCTTACTAGTCCTTTAATCAGCATACATACTTTAATCAGTATGTATCTTATTTGTATATATCTCTTTTGTGTGTGCCTTTCTTGCATCTTACTCTCCCTCACTTCAATATTCCTTTTATTAGAAAGTTCTTTTCATGAGAGTTTGTGAGAGGCAGACTCCCTTAATTATCTCATCTGAAATGTCTTTCTCTTTCATTTGTGATTAATAGTCTCAGGGGATACAGAATTCTATTGTGAAGGTTCTTTTCCTATAGCACTTTGAAAGTACTCATTGCTTTCTGGTTTCTGTAGTTGCTGTTGATAAATATGTTACCAGTGAATTTTTCTGCCACGTTGTTGTTCAGATTTTTCTTTTCATCTGAAGTATTTTGTAGTATCCATTCTTTCTCAAAATTACCCTAATAGTTTCTTTTTAGCTAACATATTTTGTAGTGTCACTATGATGTGTTTGGATTGGGTCTATTTTTATTTATTCTTTTCTAGTTTCTTTCCAGTCTCCTCTGGCTTAGAATTTTCTTTTCAATCATTTCTAAAAGGAACAGTTTTCTTTCTGAATATTTTTGACTATTTTGTTTTCATATATAGCTCTCCTAGTACCTCTCAAAAAATCTTTTCTCATTATATTGGGCTTTTCAGTCTATCTTTCATGTCTCTTAACCTCTCAGTCTTATTCTCTCTCCTTTTATCATTTCATTCTGAATATTTTCTGCTCCATCTTCCATGTGGCTGTTTTTTTCTCCAGCTGTCTATAATCTGTATTTCAGTAGTAATAACAACAATTGCAGTGAATTTTTTAATTCATGTGACCTTTTCATTTCTTCAAATTACATATAGATTTAAATATCAGTTACCTATTCTCTTTTGTATGTATTATCCTATAATTTTGCTTTGTGGTTTTTAAATTATTTTACCATCAATTATTCAAAAATTAATATTCCTTAATCTTTTTATAATTTGAAGCAATTAGTTTGCAAAAATATTTTCCTGTAAGTTCTTAACATTGCTCCTTAGTTTACTGTGTTTTTTTTTTTTTTTTTTTGTTTTTTTTAAATTTTTTTTTTTTTTTTTTTTTTTTTTTTTTTTTTTTTTTTTTTTTTTTTTTTTTTTTTTGCTTTTATCAAATTCCATGTTTTATATTTTTGTTTTGTTTTGTTATTTTTTTATTGTGAATCTTGAGTGCAAGATCTATGTGGCCATCACTGAAGAAACACCTCTCCAGGGCAGTTATTTTATTTATTTCTGCCAGAGAACACAGGCGTTTTTTACTGGGATCCAACATCAGTTTTAATATTAAAGTGTCGGTTGGAACTTCCCTCGCCATGGGGGTAGAATAAATTCAGATTCTACATCCCAGTGAAGCATAGCTAAAGTTTTTCTCAGAGGGGGAGGTGGGATCTTTATCCCAAACAGAATCCTGCTCAGTGCAAACTTCCTTTACTCTTTTCTGAGGTGACAAAGTTTTTCTATTCCTCTTACAGAGGGGAAATCTTTCCACAGGTCATTACTTTTTATAGCAAGAATCAGTTCCATATTTCTGCCTTGAGAGGGCAAAAGCTGTTTGTTATATTTTCCTATAATTATTAAAAACAGTTTGTAGCTATTAGGGTCAACATTTGTAAGAAGTTATCTGCTTAGTATCAGGTAATGTACTCTAGAATTCTAGAAATATTTTTCTCTTTTGGCATGTGGGATTTCTTTTTTTTAAGACTCATTTACAAATTTCACATTTTACTTTATGTCTTATGTACCAGTTTTCTGAATTTCAAGATTCATGTTATAGATTATTATACCCTATTTTAACTCTGAATATAAACTACTTTTCCATTCTATTTATTGATTCATAAATATAACAATATTAGATTTCTCTACTCCTAACATTAATTTGTATATTTTTGTCTGATTATCTCACAAGTTACACATCTAATTTTACTCACCATTTATTATAGGACCATGTAAAAAGCTATAAGGGAAGTACATTTATTTATTGAAGTGTAATCAGCATAACTCTTAGCTTTCTGCTGTGAACCCATGACAAATATCATTCAGAACTTAGGTGAGATCCTCAGCAGTAAACATCACAGTGTTGTGAGATTAAGCAAGTAACATAGTTTCTTGGGGTTTTTTTTTTTGTTTGTTTTTAGACCAGGTCTCACTATTTTGCCTGAGGAACCGCAGACTCATGTTGCCTGGGGATCCCCAGCCTGAGCTTCCCAGGTAGCTGGGATTACAGGTGCATGCCACCACACCCAGCTATTTCTTAAGACTAGGTCTCACTATGTTGCTCTGGGTTTGACCACGCAGACGCAAGCAAATCCTAATCTCAGCCTCACTCCATAGGCTGCGACTAAAGGTACATGCCACTGTGCCCAGCCTAGTTCCTTGTTTTCTTATGATCTGGTAGTATCCTCTGTTTATAAAGTTTTGAATAGAAGCTCTCTGGTTTTGAAAGACATGAAAGGGATACAAATAGGTAAAGAGGAACTGAAGTTATCACTATATGCTGATGACATGATTCTCTATATAGAAAACCTCAAATAATCCACAGAAAGATTACTTGAAATAATAAACCAGTTCAGTAAGGTAGCTGGATACAAAATCAACACACAGAAGTCAGTGGCTTTCCTATATGCAAAAAGTCAAACAGAGGAAGAAGAAATCAGAAAATCCATCCCTTTACCATCGCACAAAAAAAATTAAATACTTGGGAATAAACCTAACAAAAGCTGTTAAAGAACTATACAAAGAAAATTTTAAAACCCTCCTAAAAGAGATAGAAGAAGACATAAGGAAATGGAAAGACATTCTCTGTTCATGGATTAGAAGAATTAATATTATCAAAATGACCATCCTACCAAAGGCAATCTACAGATTCAATGTAATCCCAATAAAAATCCCAATGACATTTTTTAAGGAGATAGAACAAAAATTACTGAAATGCATATGAATAACAAAAGACCCTGTATATCAAAAAGCCTCCTGACCAGAAAAAAAGAAAATGGAGATATTACAAGTCCAAACTTCAAACTATACTACAAAGCCATAATAATCAAAACAGCTTGGTATTGGTACAAAAACAGACAGTCAGACCAATGGAACAGAATTGAGTGTCCTGAAATAAAATCACACATACATAGTCAACTAATTTTTGACAAAGGTGTGAAAAAGTTACCTTGGAACAAAAATAGCCTCTTCAATAAATTGGTGCTGGGAAAATTGGACTAAGACATGCAAAAAAATGGACCGAGAAAACTCCCTTAATCCATGTACAAAAATCAACTCAAAATGGATAAGAGACTTAGAGATCAGACCTGAAACCATAGCATACATAGAGGAAAACTTGGGCAAAACTCTCCATGAACTTCAGTTCAGAAATCCCTTTCTGGAAACATCTACAGATGGCAAAAAAAATGAAGGAAAACATAAACAGATGGGACTACATCAAACTAAAAAACTTCTGTACAGCAAAAGAGACAAAAGAAAAAAATTTAAAGATGCCCAACCGAATGGGAAAAAAATCTTTGCCCTCCACATGAGTGACAAGGGTTTAATAATGAAGATCCACAAGGAACTCACACAACTAAATAAAAGCAAAACAAAAAGCCCAATCAAAAAATGGGGAGAAGAACTAATAAGACACTTCTCCAAAGAGGAAATACAAATGGCCAACAGGTACATGAAAAGTTGCTCAACATCGCTAGTAATAAGGGAAATACAAATCAAAACCACAATGAGATACCACCTTACACCAATAAGAATGGCCCACATCCAATGAACAGACAACAAGAATTGCTGGTGAGGATGTGGAGAGAAAGGAACGGTACTACACTGCTGGGAATGTAAACTAGTTCAACCACTATGGAAAGGGGTGTGGAGGACCCTCAAGCTAATGAAAATGGAACTACCATTTGACCCAGCAATTGCTCTTTTGGGAATCTACCCAAAAGAGACCTCAATGTGGGTACAAAGGGACACCTGTGCCCGGATGTTTACTGCAGCACAATTTATAATTGCACGATCATGGAAACAACCTAAATGCCCCAAAATGGATGACTGGATGAAAAAATGTGGTATATATATATATATGCATGATGGAATATTACTCATCAATTAAAAATGACAAATTCGACAATTTCATGACAACATGGATGTATTTAGAAGAAATCATATTAGCAGAAACAAGCCATAAAGAAAAAGGCAGAAACCAAATGGTTTCAGTAATTATAGGATATAGTGAAAAAAATAAATAAAAGCCTTGAGGAAAGTCAAAACAAGCTAAGCACCAAACTGAAGTGCACAACTTTGAGCAGGAGGGAAAGGGGGGGAAGGAAGGGGAGGGAGGGGGCAAATCCTTGAGATTACAATGTTGTGAAATTTACATGTAAATAAATAAATAAAAAGAAGCTCCTCTGGTTTTAATAAGATAATAGAAAATATATTATCATGTTTTCACTTCCTCTTAAACATCAAAGAACTTATGGTAAACCTGTCCTAAATTAAGTTCTGGAATAATGTGCCCATGTCAGTGATTTCACATGTATTGCTACATCAGAAAATGAGCAGTACATGCTATAATGTAGTTCATTTTTTAGGAAACATAGACTATACAAACCAGTGTTTATTGACAATGAATTTTTTTTTTTTGAGACTGTCTCACTATTTTTCCCAGGGTAGTCTCGATCCTGTGGACTCAAGCAACCCCCATTCTCAGCCTTCCAGGTAGCTGGGGTTACAGATGCCCACCACCATTTCCGGCTGCTTTTTCGAGACAAGTCTCAATATGTTGCATGGTGTAGTCTAGAACCCGCAAACTCAAGCAATCCCAGGCCTCTTGGCTCCCACTGCTTGGACTACAGGCGCGCCACCACGCCTGGCTTGATAATAAATTTCTTATGCGTGTTGGATAATTTCTTCCTCTTGAGTTGCCTTCGTATATTTTATGCTTTTCTCAAGATTATAAAATTATGTTCTTGTTTTGTATGCTGTTTCCTTTATAGACCAAGATTTGATAGTTCATTAAAAACTAGCTCTTCAGGGGTAAACTCCAGAGATCACAAATATGTGAAATTTACATGTAAATAATTAAAAAAAACAAACAAATACTAACTCTTCATGTTATTATTCTAATTTAGCTATACTTGATCTCTCAAATTGTATGTTCTTACCTTTCTTTTCTTTTCTTTTCTTTATTTTGGGGGGGAAGACTAGGTCTCACTATGTTGCCCGGGGTATCACAGACTCAAGTAGTTGCTTGGGGTACCATGGACTCAAGTGATCTCCAGCCTCAGCTTCCCAGGCAGCTGGGATTACAGGCACCCAGGATTACAGGCATCCACCATGGCCCCAGATGATTTTTCGAGACCAGGTCTCATTATGTTGCCCGGGGTAGTCTCGAATCTGCGAACTCAAGTGATCCCAAGTCTCTTGCCTCCCAGTACTTGGACAATAGGTGCGTGCCACCAAGCCCTGCTTCACCACTGTTTCTTAAGACTTCATCATATGCCACACCAGATTTAAGGTTGCTAATATCACTTTAACCTTGTGTAAAAGTCAACTTTTTTTAGTCTGAATTCATTTTTAAGTCATTTTCTCTGATCTCTAAAAATGAATGTATTGCCAAACATGAGCCTGGCCTGCTGCTCCATGCTCACAGAAGACCAATAACAATGACACTGAGTTTTTGAGAAAAGAAAACGTTTATTACAAGGTGTACCAGCAAGAATACTAAAGGTAAGACTCAAAAGGTAGTACTCACTCCACCCTCTACCTCTGATGGTAGAGGCTTATGCAGTATTTATAGGGTTGGGAAACAAAGATATGAAAAAGTGCAAGTTGGCAGTCTAATTATCCATATATGTGTCCACATATGATCCACTATATGTCTTGCCATCAAAACTTCCTTGTTGAAAACAGCAATAAGAAAGGAGGCGGATCAACCGAAGGGGGAGGTTGGGGCATTCCCAAGGTGATCATCAACCATATGTTGTATGAAATCTAAAAAAAATAAATAAATTATAAAAAATTAAAATTCAAGATTGTAGATTGCTTATACTACATTAAAGGGAATTAAAAGCGAAAAAAACTAAAACTTCCTTGTTGATGGATCCCTTTCCTTGAAGTGGACTTTGACTTGGCTGAAGGAAACCTCTTCCAGATGTTTTGTACTCTTCACTTTGAAATGCTGTCCCCTAGACTGTGAGCTGAGTGTTATGGTTCTACTCTCAGATTTCAGTTTTTGTTTTGAGTAGTTGAGAGATAATTCAAGACTGGTGAACGCTCCTCTGTTATTGTATGTTCTGGAGTACAGCTTGTGAAAGATCTGTTAAGCTTTGTTTCAAGCAGTTTTTCTCTGATCAAGCTCTGCTGCCTTTGCAAATTAAGTGGGAAGTTAAGCAGGAGAGAGAAGGGGCAATAGTGAGAAATGATTAGTCATGAAAGAAGTCTTCTGCAAAATGTGTTAAACCACTTTTGGCAAAAGCATGCCCCAAGTTTCAAATTACCCAAATTTCAAATTGTCTTTCTTCTTTACAGTATTGACTACATTGTCTATTTCCCTTGATTCACTAACCCTTTTATCTGTTCCCAGACTGTTCCATCCATTTATCATTTATCTTTAGTCTCTTCATATCCATAAAGAGACTCAAAGTCTTATAATCTTCTTCAAGCATTTCCTTAAAATAGAACACTTGCATATTTAAGTACGTAATCTTATTTTTTTTACTACCTCTCTACTTGACATATAGTAGCACTCAATAAACACTTGTTGAATGGATGAATAACAGTACTGCTTGTTATTTTACAACCTAGAGAAAGGGTGATAGCTCACTGAATATTTGAATTTTAATTTGACTTGATATCCTTCTATGCATATACCACACAGGCATTATTTACTTGTAGGTATGAATTTTTTAAAGTTATTCCCACAATGAAATCTAAAGATGAGTGATAGCTGTGGGACAGTGTTCAGAAAATAGACTGTAATTTTTTATTATTGTTATTTGTCAGGGAGACAAAAGGTCTCCCTTTTAAGTGGTAGTAATTGGGGTAAATGAACAAAAAAAAAGTCTCTTCACCTCTTTGCTATTTCTTGATAATTAAGACAAACTATCTTCTGACATCAATAACTTAAAATTGTAAGAATTCATGTGTTTGTGTATTTTTTCTAGAAAAAGTGTTTTTGCAAGAAGCTTATAGATTTTTTTAAAGTTTTATGGCTTTCTTATGATCAGCTTTCTTCTTTGAATTTTGTTGAAGTTCAAAAGGCACAAATGATTTTGTGCAAAGAAGTAATAGATGAGATCAGAAGTAGTCTGTCTCACACAGGGCCTGTATCATCGGTGTGCAGCCTAACAGTATGCAGTTCCTTGTGGTCAGAAGGATCTTGAATTAAATTTAATATTTTAATATTTAATTGTAATATTCTATTACAGCTGTCTTGATAGCTTTAATAATTTTTTTGAACAAGAAACCCTCATTTTCACTTTGCATAGTGCCTTGCATATTAATAAATCCTCACAAATTCAGTAGCCAGTCCTGACCTCAGAACTTGGCTGTTTCTAAAGCTCAGTAAAAATGGAGAAGTTCTGATATCTATAAAAATTTAAAGTTCCTTATCAGTTGACTTTGTATTTCTGGTTTAACCTTAGAGACCCATAACCTCAGTCCATGAGAAAGTGGACTTTGATCTAGGAACAGTTGTCTGAGATGTCTGAGCCGGAGTCCCTACTGTAGTCTTATATCTGTAGTCTCCCTTAGGCCCCAGTAACAAACAACAATGGAATTCACAAAACAATGTAATGATAAATTAAATGTACTGACTGAAATAGCTGTTAAGCTAGAATTCAATAAACTCACTGTTTTGTCTAGAGAAATTGAAAGAAAATAATAGAACAAGTTTAGACCATGCAAATAGTAACCCCCCCCCAAAAAAGGCAGCTAATACAGATTTAATCATATCACTTTAAAACAGAAAAGAGGGGTGGGGTGCAGTGACATGTGCCTGGAATCCCAGCTACCTGGAGGCTGAGACTAGGAATCATCTGAGTCCAAGGGTTCAGGACTACCCTGGGCAACATAGCGAGACCTAGTCTCTAAAAATAAAAATATAGAATAAAATAAAAACTAAATAAACAGAAAAGAACTTCTGAGAAAAAAACTCATAAAAATAAAAGGCCCAAGTTCAATTCACCAGACAATATTAAATTTCACATTTGTGTGGGCTTAGTAACATGGACTCAACATCCAAAAAGTATTTAATATATATATTTATTTATATGTGTGTGTGCCCAATCAATTTTTATTTTATTTTTTAATCTAAATAACTTATTTATATATATTTCACATCTTTGTATTTCTCGGGGGTCACCCACCACCTCCCCTCCCTGGTCGCTTCTACTCATCCCTCCCACCCCCAGTTGTGTACTTTAATTTGGTTGATATCTTGTTTTCACTTTTCCTCCTGGCCTTTTGTTTGTCCCATGTATTAGTGAAACCATTTGGTTTCTATCTTTTTCTTTCTGGCTTGTTTCTGTTAATATGATTTCTCCTAGGTACATCATGTTATTTTAAATTCATCAAATTTGTCATTTTTTTAATTGATGAGTAATACTCTATAGTGTATATATATCACATCTTTTTCATCCATTCATCTGTCTTGGGACATTTGGGTTGTTTCCATGTCCTTGCAATTATAAATAGTGCTGCAATAAACATCTGAGTACAGGTGTTCCTTTGTGTAAGTACTGAGGTCTCCTTTGGGTAGATACCCAGAAGAGCGATTGCTGTTTCAAATGATAGTTCCATTTTCATTAATTTTGCTGCTTTCCATAGTGACTGGACCATTCCCACCAGCAGTGTAAGAGTGTGCCTTTCTCACCACATCCATGCCAGCACTTGTCAATTTTTTTGATGTGGCCATTCTTACTGGTGTAAGGTGGTATCTCATTGTGGTTTTGATTTGCATTTCCCTGATTGCTAGTGATGTTGAGCACTTTTTCCTGTTGGCCATTTTTATTTCCTCTTTGGAGAAGTGTCTTTTTAGTTCCTCTCTCCATTTTTTGACTGGGCTTCTTGTTTTGTGTTTGCTTAGTTGTGTGAGCTCCTTGTGAATCTTTTTATTAAACCCTTATCACTTTTGTGAAGGGCAAATAATTTTTCCCATTCGGTTTGGTTTCTTTTTTTTTGTCTTTTGTCTCTTTTGCTGTACAGAAGCTTTTTAGTTTGAAGTATGCAATCAATTTTTTAAATTAATTTAAAACTAAAGAAAAGCACTTAATATAACTATAAATAGACAAAATCATCATCATAGTGTTGACATTAATCTACCTCTTTTAATGCTGATAGGATAAGCAGATAAAAAAATCAGAAAAGGTAATTCAGGTAATGCAATTAACAAGCTTGATGCAATACACATATAGGGAACACAGTAGTCACAGCTAATGAAAACCCATTGTTATCAAATACACAGAGAGCATTTTCAAAAATCAGAAATGTGCTGAATGTTTGATGCTGTAGAGAGAAAAGAAAACCAAGGAGTCAGCTAACGTAGTAGTGAATGCAGTTCTCACAGACTTCCCTCACCTCATAAGTAAGAGTGGCTGCTGAGGAACCTGCTCCAGACCCTGAAGGGTTAGGTCCTAGAAGCAGGACCTTCTAACCCTTGAAATCTGAAGATCCCCACATCATTCTAAAGGAGTGGTTTCACTGTAAAAAGGAAACAAACTGTGTAGTTTTTCTACCTGAGTGTATATTTTTGATGGCTAACGGTAGGGTCTCAGAATTACAGGTTGTATCAATATTAAGAGACAGCAGGAACTTTCACACACAGAGAAAAAGGGAAAGAGGAAGGAAAATCTGAATATCAAAGACTCAGCATTGCAGCTAGCCTAATAGGCTGATACAAATATTTGCAATGAATTTTGTGACTTCTGTGCAACAAGATCAGTTAAACAAGTAAACTCATGGGCAACTACGGAATAGAGTAAGAAAATAATGGGAACAGAAAGAAAGATGTTACTCCCTAATTCTTTCTCCTGAGGCAACCCCAAACAGTTTGAATTTCCTGAATAGCAGAACCTGTAATGGTTATTTCTTATGTTTTATTTATTTTATCTGTTATATCTGATTTATTTATTTTGCACTGTACTTACTGGATCTGGATGATCTGAGTCTTGCATGTAACTGATTGCATTTATTAAATATTTCCCTTATTAGTGACTTCTTAACAATTGACCATATTCATAGTTAAGAACAATCTGTCCTTAACCTGTTCTCAGCACAAAAATGTAAGTTAAAACAATATGTCAAATGAAGAAGGGAAAAGAATACTTAGTTTTTTCATACAAGATTTCAATATGTTATGTTACACATTGCTGTTTCCTAGTTCAACATTTTTGGAACTGGTAGAAGTCAAAGGTGTTTTTTATCATTGAACCATTAAGTCTTAAACGAGAGAGTATCATTTTTACACTAAAATGATTCCTAACTTTTTGTATGCCTGCTTCTCCATTCCTAAATTTTGCTGCAAATTAGAATGACCTGGGATGATCCTAAAAAATTCTAATGACAAATGAATTTTCTGAAACATACTATTTAAGACTTTTTATCTTCATGTCCCAACTTTTGTTAAAAGTAACATTCCTTTAATATCAGAATATGACACCTACATTTTCTTCTTTAACCACAAACCTGACTTTTCTTTTAGTCTATTCTCATAGTTATATGAATTCAATATAGCATACTTTGTCCTTTCATCACAGTTTCTCCACTATCTCTCAGTTGATTGAAAGAAAATTATCAAGCTGCTTGTTCAAGAAGAACTCCTGGGTATTATATTTCTTGAGTTTCTCCATATTCAGAATTAGACTGCTATTGCTTTTATACCTGAAACGCAATTTATTGGACATTAAATTCTTGAGTCACACTTTCTTTCCTGGAAGATGCTGTGTTATTTGGGGACATTATTTTACTGACTTCTAATTATGACTATGAAGAAATCTTGTGGTATGAATTTTGCCTGACAAGCCAAAGTTTTATTTCTTAATCTTTGCTGCTTGGTAACTTTTTTGTTAAGATCTGTCTCACATTGGTTAGTTCACCATATAGTTATTGCCCTTCATCTACAGATTTTTTTAATGTATAATTTTAAATTCTTGAGATGGTCCTTTGAGGGGGAGGGAACTCATATCTTTGAGGAATCGATTATTTATATATTTATGTTGAATCTACTTTCTCATATTTCTTAACTTAAGATTATGGATTACCTAAAGCAGACATCATTCTGAATAGGAATACATTAAGTGTATTTCTTTTAAAAACAAATATCTGGGAAATATTTAGGAAGATATTCAAGATATATTTATTATTATTATTATTATTATTATTATTATTATTATTATTATTAGAGACTAGGTCTTGTTATGTTTTCCGGGGTAGTCCAAAACCCGTGGATGTAAGTGATCCCTAGCCTCAGCCTCCCAAGGCTTGGATTACAGGCATGTGCCACCACACCCAGCTATTGTCTCAAACCCACCTAGCCTCAGCCTCCCAATCAAGATATCTTTAGAGGAAACACTAAAACTGTTTAAAATATCTATAAATACCAAGGTTACTTCTAAAGAAGCAGCTCGGGGAGGGAGTTTTGTCCTACCAGGGTCGTTATTTATCGTGAAGTAATTTTAATAAGGTGATGTGTGGATATGGGCAATGAAAACATTGGCCAATGAAATAGAACAGAGATCCTTAAACAGACCTGCACATCAAGGTTTGCTATATGACAGAAATGACATATTAGGTAAGTGGGGGAAGGAGAAACTATTAAATGAAGTTGACAGCTAGAAACTGGATCACCACCTCACAGCTCACAATTTGAGTTGATGGCTTTACTATTAAAAAAAAAAAACACTTGGAAAGAGTGGTAAACAACTTACAGATGATGTGAAAATTAAGGACTGTAGTTCAATGTCATTAGTGATTAGTGAAGTGCAAATGAAGAACAGAGGAAGCATTTTACAGGCATGCAAATATCAACAACTTAAGAAATTTGTGATTGTGGATCCTTAGCATCATATATTGCTCATGGAAATGCAGATTGTCAAATAGATGAGATTTCTTGGGAAGTATTTTGTCATTATCATCCCAAATTGAATATTTATAACAGTATGACTCAACACTTCCACTCTCAGATATGTATAATAAGAAACTCTTGCACATATACAACAGTTACCAGGTATAAGAACAATCATTTCCTGGCCAGGCACGGTAGCTAGTGCCTGTGAACGACAGCTTACAGAGCCGCAGCATGGTCTGGGGATCGCAGTTCGAGTCCCGCCTGGGGCAACACAGCGAAAAAATAGCTGGGCGTGGTGGCGCATGCCTGTAATCCTAGCTACCTGGGAAGCTGAGGCTGGGATTGCTGGAGTCCATGGTACCATGGGCAACGTGAGCCTGCGGTTCCACGGGCAGCAAAGGGAGACCTAGTCTTGAAAAAAAAAAAAGGAGCAATCATATCCCTACTTTTTACAAAAGCAAAAATTTGTAAATATCTATAAGGAAACTAGATAAATAATATGTAAAATATTCCAATGGAAAATATTGGACAACAGTTAAAAGCAAATTACAGTGACAACAACAATGTGGACTAATCTTGATAACATAATGCAAGCTGAAATGAGTAAGTTCCATATTGTTGCATATAGTATATTGAACCTTTTTATAAAATGAAAGCAATACTAAAATATGAGCAATCAAGTCATGAAAAGACATGGAGGAGTCTTAAATGAACATTAAGTGAAAGAAGCCAATGTGAAAGTCATTCTGTGTGACTCCAACTGTTTGAGTCTTTGGTAAAGGCCGAACTATGGAGACAGTAGAAAGATCATTGGTTGCCAGGATTTGGGGGAGAAGGGAGAGTAGTTTGGAAGAATAAATAGTTGAGACAGGGATTTTTAAGGCAGTGAAATATTTTTTGTTATATTATACCATAGTGGTAAATACATGTCATTAAACATTTATCAAAATCCTGAGTGATCCCTAATGTAAACTACTCTAGTTAATAATATATCAATGTTGACTCATCAGTTGTGATAAATATCCTATGCTAATGCATGATGGTAATAATAGGGGAAACTACATGGTAAGGGGAGGTGAGGGTTTTATGGGAAATTTGTACTTTTCTTTCTATTTTTCTGTAAGCCTAAAAGTTCTAAAGACCATTAATTTTAAATAACACTTAAATACATATATGTGTGTATATAAAAATATATATCTCCAAAGAAATAAAACTATATAAAAAATGTAAGAAATGATGACTAATACTATAATTACTTATCAAAACTAGGCAGAAATGAAACCATTTTGTGGTGAACGAAGAATATATTGGGCAGGTTCTGCCTGGAGAAGAAGTAATAAACCCCTTTCTAGTCACTTCTTTTCTAAACAAACAAACAAGCAAAATCACTGGAAACATTGGTTTTATTGAAGGTAATATTTTCTTTTTTTTCATATTTTTGCCAATTCAGCAAATTCCCATATATTAATGTCAAAAATAATGTCAAAAAATTAATGTCCTCCCAATAAGTTAATTTCCTCTTTTTAAAAACACCAGACTCTTCTGAGTATATTTTTATCTTTGCATTTTACAGTGTTTTTAGTAGAGTAAAATATGCAAATTCTACATAGTGAGAGAAGGGGAAAAATGTGTGAGTCAATCCAGAGATAGCAGGATAACTCCTAAAATTGACATTGCACATTGGATTTTATGTTTGTACAATTATTGTCATAGGAAAATAACTTGGGTCAATAAAAACTGTTCATGTTAATGGAAGATGAACCAGGAATAAATGAACCACTACAATACTGATGGCTTATTATAAACAAATAGATTAATCTGAAATAATCACATAGGTACTATAATTCTATTTCATGTTTTTATATAATTCTCTTTATGAATGAAAGGCATATGGAACTTATCAAAAAAGTAATTGAAACAAGAATATTTTAAAGTTCAATGTTACGTATGATACAGTAATCATGCCTCACTATATACGTAATTTATCCTTAGAGCAACATCATTAATGTATTTTGTCTTTCTGCCCTACTTCCTATCAGCTTCTAAGTAAAGCCAAACTCCTTGGCATGCTCTGGTTTCTTTCTGCAGTTCAGCAGCATTTCCTCTCCATACCCACAGACACCCATGTCTAACCTTGATCTCAGCCTCTGTGCCTCATCCTCACCATCTTCTTCCATGTGGAAAAAAAAAATCATCTTTCCTTTCATCTTTAAATCATTCCTATCAAACAGCCTCTCCTTTAGGAATCCTTTCTGGACCCCTGCAGTTTGAGAAATGTCTACCACTAGAGCTATTTCTCTGACAGTACTTAGCAAATTATGCCCAGTTCCTCTTCAAGCTAGAGTCATGTTAGAACCGGAAGTTGTGGTGTCAGCGTCTTGATTCAGCAGCTTCCTGATGAGAGCTTGATCCATAGCAGGGGATGGGCAGTCTGCAGAGCAGAGGTCAGAGAATGAAACCCTCCTCCCACAAGTAGGTTGAACTGAAAATAAGGTAAGAACATGAATTGTTTTTTGAATGGAGAGTCAAACAGGGAAGAAAGAGGTAAGGAGTTATTTGTGGGCACAATAGATAGAGCCTGAGAAGACTTAGGGGTAGAATGATGTTGGAGGTAATGTAAAGAGCACAGAGCTGTGGGAACCCAGAGCAGTACTGAATTGCTGGTTTTACTTGACTTTCACCATCCTCCATATCTCGTCTTAAAACTGATGTGCAGATTTCCATCACTAATTCCCCACTACCTACTGCCGGACCTGCCACACAGTGAGGTAGCAGTTAACTACTGAATTAAAGTGAACCCGGCTAGCCATCCTTTAAAGAACATTCTTTAAAACCTCACAAAAGGTGCTTTTCTAGGAAACTTTCCCTCATCTCTATTGAAAGGATTCTGTTCTTCTAAACACTTGAATGCTTTTGATATCTCCCAGTTTCTTTCAAAGTTCCACCATATACATGTTTGAATGTGTCTTTTTTTTCTCAATGTATCTACCCTAAGGAAGGGTACAATCACTGTTTGAATCATCTTTGAAGCTCCTGATAGAAATGTCACAGATTTTGTGTGAGTCCTTAGGTGACTGCTATGCATTGTTCCACTATTTCCAATTTGCTGTAGTCCTCATTCTTGCATAATGAAGACAGACTTAAGACAAAGAAGCATATGCAGAATCCAGAAGTCTAGACCAATGTTCTCAAAGGAAAAGCAAAGGAAGTAAATATATAATCCTCTACTAAAGTTACTTTATAAATCAATATATATGCTTTTGTGCAAAGACAGGTTTTTGTTTTAACCTAGATATCATGCTTGTCCAGGATTAGTTTACTTTGGCAATGTAGCTCTGATTTGTGGTATGTTTTTGGATTTTGAAACTAAAAACCCCTGTACCACTTATATCCTGATCGTCTGATTGAAGTGTGACTCATTGTAACTAAGAACGATGGTAAAAAAACAACAAAACAAAACCATCTGGGTTTGGTATGTGCTAGAGTGTGATGTGTGTGTCTATGTGTTCTCATACATCTAAAATTAGCTATTACCTATTTATGTTTATTTTAAAATTAGCAAGGAGTAAAGAGGAATTTATTGAAATGTTTATTTAGTACTAAGCAGTTCAATTCTGTAGCCACTAGCTACATGTAACTGTTGAGTAACTGAAACACAGTTACATGGATTGATATGTGATGTTGGGTAATAAATAGAAACTGAGTTTTGAAGGCTTAGTTTAAAAATAAGTAAAATATGTCATTGATATATTTGCATACTGATTGCATGTTGAGATGAGAAAATTTTATATATTGGGTTAGATAAAATATTTTACTAAAATTAATTTTCTCTTTTACTTTGCTTCATGTAGCTATTAGGAAGCTTAAACTTGCCTAGTTGGTCATGTATTATATTTCTGTAGGATAACACTGAGCTAGAATATGGTATGATTTAGTTACATTTACTATAATAACATGGCAAAGATGTTGTGGGGGAAAAAGTCTATGTCATATAGGCAATGGATAGTCTCCTGTGCTGCAGAGACTGGGGATTTTATATGAACTATTTCATTTAATTCTCCCCAAATCTTACTAGAAACTATTTCTATTTTAAGATAAGAAGAGTGAGGCTCAAAGAGGTTAAGAAAATTTTCCACAAGTCATGATCAACTTCCAGCAATCTGTATGGCAAATTCATATCTTCCTGACCATGGAGATCAGGAAGATCTCCTTTCTTCCTGGAGAACTCTGTCTTTCCTTTCTCTTTCCTGTTCAAAGGCTGGCATCATATGCTGCTAGAAATTCTAATACCCAACCTGTGAGGCCTCACTACCTGCTACTTCAAAATAAACTCACCTTTCTCTTTTTACTCAAATGAAAAAATATGATTCCCTTACATGCCAAATTATCAGGACTTCCAATATTTTCCCATGGTTTCCCTTCTCATATAATCATTAATGGGTTATGCATATTTAGTGCTGCCTAAGAAATGATCTATTTATCTTTATGGATTGACAAATAGAGTAGAAACTCGAATAAACCTAAGGTTAAAGGGCCATGTTGCAGCCTTATCTAGAAAAGGGTTAAGTCAGTGACAGTGGTTGTATTAGTTTTCTATTGCTGTGTAACAAATTACCATTGACTTGGTGGTTTAAAACAACACCCACTTATTAGCTCCTATTATCTATAGGTCAGAAGTCCAGCATGACCTTGTTGAATTCTCTACCTGTGGTATCATATGACTGAATCAAGGTGCCTGAAAGTCTGTGTTCTGAGCTGGAGATTCTGGAGGGAGGGAAGGGGAGAACCTACTTCTAGGCATCTTCTTCTTGTTGGTATACTTCAATTCCTTATGTGTAGAGAACTTAGGACCCTGGGTTTTATTTTATTTGTTTGTTTGCTGACTCTCAGCCAGGGACTATTTTCTATTCCTAGTGGTCAGATACATTCAGTCAGATGCCTCTCCCCTCTATCTCCGAGCTTCAAGCCCGCAGTGGTGCCTCAGATCCATTTCATACTTGGAATCTCTTTGGCTTCTCCTGCTTCCACCATAGAAAATTCTTCTAAGAATTTTTTAAGGGCATATGTAATGAGATCAGGACGATCCAGATAATTTTATTTTAAGGTCAAACATGACACATCACACATAATATAGTCTCAGCAATGATGTTTTCTCCTACTCACAGCTTCCAGGATTTAGGGGTGTTGGGTATTGAGTGGAAGGAGTGGTACATTTTCAACATTCTGCCTACCACAGTTCCAGAGATCATATAGGGCATATTACAATCCTCTCCCTTCACTTCCTATTTCCAGTGGTAGTGGTAGGGAGCAAAATTTCAGAATCCTCACAACTACTCAACTTAGCTGGATTACTTTTCAAAAGCAAGAACTGAATTACTATTTGTTCATCTTGGTGGAGTATGAGTGGGGGGACAGAATGTGAAGGATTTTTCACCATACCTTCCTTCCAACTGTACCCCCAATTTTTGTTCACCATAGACTCTCTTTGTAAAACAAAATAATAGATCTCTGTGCCAAGAGGGAGTATGTTTCTATCCCATCTCTTAAAGATAACAATCTCCAAGCACCTTGGGGTGTACTGGAACGTCTGTATCTCCTCTTGCTGGAACACTGGTAAATCATGGAGGGAGTATCTGGCTGATCCTTGCTGAATGGCTTCATGACAATTTACTGGGATCATTCTGCTCATCTTCTGAGCTAATGCTCTTCCTCAAGGTTCAGGGACTACTATTGCTGTCCATGGCCTGATGCAGACTCCACTCCTCTTGGTTACCTGCCCTTTGGACTCTCCTGCTTCCATTCTGTGCCAGTTAGCCAGTACTGAGTGCAAAATCCGTTGTGACCCTGTGTTCACTGTAAATATACTAATTAAAAAAAGGATTTTTAGGCCAGACATGGTCACTCATGCCCGTAAGCTTCAGCCTATGAAACGGCTGGGGCTAGGGATCAGGGTTCGAGTCCCACCTGGGGCCCGTAGCGAGACCTAGTTCCAAAAAAATAGCTGGGCATGGTGGAGCACACCTGTAATCCCAGCTACCTGGGAAGCTGAGGCTGGGGATTGCTTGAGTCTGGTACCCCGGGCAACGAGAGCCTGCGGTTCCACAGGCAAAAATAGCAAGACCTAGTCTCAAAAAAAAAAAGAAAAGAAAAAAGGATTTCTAAATATACTAGTATATTTTTAAATATACTAATTTTAAAAAAGGATTTTTAACTATTCTTGATCTCTAACCTTACGTAAGAGTATAACTCTCAAAAGATTATTTCTTTTGTTGTTGTCCACAGTGGGCATTTTTATTATAAGTCCCAATTCTTTTTTAAGCTGAAGGGCTGCTATGCAGTTTGATCACAGGCTTTATCTTTGCACTAGGCAATCTGTGTGTAGCCCCTTCTACTTCCCTTGCGTCTTCCCTTGCCCCTTGCAGATATATTTCCTAAACCCACCAGAAGTATACAACCTGTATTGAGAAAATACTGACTTGACTCCCTTCTTCCCAGACTCACTTTAAATCTCTTTCCCTCTGAGAATCCTTTCTGACAGATGCAGACCTCAGGCAGCCCCTCAACTGCATTCATAAGGCTACCATGCCTAATTATTCAAATGTTGCCATGTGACATTTCATTAAGGACAAAGACCTTGCTGTATACTAACTTTTCCCACAGTATTTGGTATGCTACCTGGCAAGCAGCAAGCATTCAATGAATACTTGTGGTTTGATGAGCAGCATGGGTCAGTGTTGGATAAAAGTGTTAAGCGAAGTTTGACTTAGGTTCCCTTCTACCTTTGATTGTTCATCATTGAAACAGCGGTGGGCTGTGATGCTCTTCTGAGTTGGTAGTTTTTACTTTCTCAGAAATTTCCTGATTTTTTTCCTTCATCTTCTCCAATCACACTTCATGTGCCATGTGCCTCATCACCATGTTGACTGATTTGCTAAGGTGTTTGGTGTTTTCTATGAGTTTTTTTCTGCTGTTTGAAGTAAGTTGTTGTTTTTTTTAATCTCATATCATAATAAAGATAGGTTTTATATACTTAATAGATGCTAACTACATGTTTGCTATATAAACAAATATCATGTCACAGTGTTTGCTCTTCAGGAAAAACTAGAGTCCCCAAACCAATTCATATAACTGTGGTCAAAACGATTTACCAAGTTTATTGATAAGTATACAAAAACTTTGTTGTTTGGACTCTGAATAATAAAAATGAAATATTTTTTCAACTTTTCCTCCTCTTTCTGGTGCAGTTGGTCAATTTAGGTTATTTCTTTCAAGGAACAATTTGAGTCTCTGTAACTTTAAACAGAATTGATGGTACCTTCTTTATACCCCAAGTGATTCTCTGTACACATTAGGGTGACCAGATAATGTATCATTAGGGTGACCAAATAATGTATGAAACAACCCTGGGTACAGTTATATTAAAGAAGTCACAAATAACTAATTAATACTAGGTGTCTCTGACAAGCCAGGAAGTGTAGTAATACTATTTTGTTGTTTTGTTTTTGCTTTTTGTAGTTATACTATTTTGAAAATAGCTATCCATTAACTGGATATCTTTTGCCATTCAACTGTAAAGTTATTCTAAGTCCAGAGCTTTTTCATATGAACTTCCTTTGTTGCTTAGAGCTGTGCCTAGCACATGATGATGTTAGTGTCCCTTTAAAAATGTTTATTTAATTGAATATTAAACCATCTTGTTGTAGAACTCAAACTATTCCATTTGGGGCCTAGTATGAGTCCTTTTTTCAGTGCTACAAATATAGAGCAATGAACTTAATTATATGCTAGCGTAATGATAATAACCAGCATTTACCAGCACAGCATTAGCTGGCCCAGGGCTAAGAATTTTGCTTGAGTTCTCTCATTGACTCCTGCTATCTGTCTGATTAAATTAGAAGTTAATTAAACAGTTTGAATTCCAGACCCAGTGTCCATACACCATCTCCCTTATGTGTGAGAAATAGTTGGAATCAAATTTTGGAAAATCATTTAAATATGTATCAGTAGCCTACTTGTAGGGAAAGTTCATTTGCTTAAAAATTTTAAAGGTAAATTTATTTAACTCATTAAAAGACCTATAGTCTTTTAATCAGGCCAGTGTGGCAACTGTGTGAGCTCACAAGTAGTCACAGAGCTGTTCAGTACATGTTAACAGTTTACTATTGTCTTTGGTGTCAACATTTCCATTTGTTATGGCACAAATGTACCATGTCAGTTTTGTTGAGATTATTTTCTTGTTAATGAACTGAAAAGTTTCATAGCATAAGTTACATTTACTTTGTTAGCAATTTCAGTGTACATCATATAAACAATGACCATCATATAAATATATGAACAGTAACCATTTTCTGCATTTGTTCTTATAGAACAAGATTTGACTTTTAACAATTGTAAGGAGTACAGACACATGACATATTTGATATTCCTGTAATTATAAGCCGTATTTTGACATATTTGAAAGACTGTCCATGTCTTTTAAACAAGAGCAGTCTATTCTTATAAAAATAACACTGAATTATAAGGGATAATTTATAGGTCTAAATTATTTTAAATCACCAAGGATATATATATAAATATATTGAGACTATACTATAAATATTGATCAAATAACTACACACAGTTATCTTTCAACTGAATGGAATTGTCTTTTTCTATAGTCCTGTCTATAGAAAACTCCTGTGAAGTTATATATATCTTGCAGATGAGATTAGATATTATCTAGGATTTCAATCACATGTTTGTTATAAACAATATTTTTCAAATATGGAAATAAATGTTTCATGAATAAATGATAGATGTTACAACTTATGTAACAAGTTTGTAATTTAAAGGAAGAATTACAAACACAAGTGTCAAACAGGAAATTTCTGATTTTTTTGTTATAGGAAATTTTTAGAATATGCCTTTGTGTTTCACATCAGAAAGCTTCCTCTAGTGTATCATGTTATTCCTCTTCATTAAAATAGGAAGCCAGGATATCACTGGTCAAAACTGCATTGAGTGTCAAATTAACACAGTACTCAGGACAGGTAGAAAATCAAAGGCTTGTTAACCACACAGAGAAGGATTTTATGGTTAAATGATAGAAGCTGGAACCAAGCGGAAGGTTAAAATAAAAAATTAGTTATTTTTATTGCCATTCACTTTGATTTTCTCAGGGGATTTAAACTTTCCTCCCATTTACTCCAGACATTAGGATACATCAACTAAACGACACAAACCATCGTTTTTTTGGGTGAAGACAGATTCTCAAAGATAAACATACAAAATAAAGATTATTGTGAGACGAAGTGTCATGGGAAGAAAGAACTGAGGAAAAACAGAAATGGCATTGGGTAGTTACAATTTTAAACAGCTGGTCAGGATAAGCATCCTCGTTTAGGTGACACTGGAACTAGGCATTAAAGGAATCAAAGTTCCTGCGCGGGGCGTGGTCAGCAGCAAGGAAAGCTTGGAGCTGAAGTCGGAGAGGTAATGGGAAAAGGCTTTGCAGAGTCACAAGCTTCTACATGCATCAAATAGGGAGCGCGTGGAGGACTCTCAACATCTGAGACATAAATTCTTTTTAAGAAGGTGCTCTGGCTGTGTTGACAGTAAAATGAGTTAAGGTAGGGAGGGTGACTAGTAGTGAAATACAATGGAGGTCACAGGAGTTGGACGAAATGCTGGTGTCAAGTGGTCTGATTCGGATTTATCTAGATGGTAAAATCCACAGGCTTTCTTCACAGATTAGAGGTGAAGATGAGAGACTGAGGTGCTAAGTGACTTTCTGGCCTGAGCTTGACTATATCATCGACATTTTTTTTTTTAAAGCAACGGGCTCTAAACTGGGGAGAACGTAGATTACTGTATTCCAAGTGTTGCAGAACTGAAAACTTGTCGAGCAGGCGTGTGGGAGGAATGGTGGCTGCTAGATGGCACTCTCCTGTTTTTGGTTTCCGAGACGTATAAGGTTCACAGCGAAAGGCGTCGCAGATCCTGCATATGAATAAATTCACTAATTGTAAATGTCAGGTGAAGGTTCTCAGCCGCGAGCAAGTTAAGGAAGTATCCGACGACCCTTTACGTAGGAAAAGCCGAGGTCCAGGATGCAGAGCATCCATCGCTTAACCGCTACCAGCTGAGCGCCGCCAGACCCGACCGCTCCGCACAGACCCTCGCTTGCCGGGCGGGTCCCGGGCACCACCTCGGGCGCAGGCACCGCCCCTCCGCGCGGCCCGGGGAAGGGGCGCAAGCTCCGCCGCCCGCCAGCCCGCCGGGCGTAAGGAGGGGCTTTCGCGCGCTCCCACCCAACCCGGTCGCCATCTTCCGGGGTGTCTTTCCCCGCGCGGCCTTCAGTCCCGGCTCTCGGGCCGCCAGGGCCGCCGCTTCCCAGCCCGCGCCGCCCGAGGGCGCCGCGCATCGCGGGGGTCGCGGACGGACTCCTTCCCCCGCCGCCCGGGGCGGGGCTGGCGCGGTGGCAGCTGCGCGGCGGCGCGGGGCCCGCCTGCCGCTCTCTGGGCGCGCGCCGCCTCTCGCTCCGCCCGCGCGCGAGCCTGGGCGGGGAGGGAGGGGCCAGGAAGCGGCGGGCGCGCCGGGGAGCGCAGCTGCGGGCGTGGGGAAGCAGGAGCCGCGGAGCCGGCGCTGAGAGCGGCTGCGGCCGGAGCGGGCGAGTGAGACAAAGGCGACGGTGAGTGCAGCGCCGGCCTGGGTGGCGCCCCGGGGCCCACGCCCGGCCCTCGCGGCCCCTGGGGTGGGAGCCCGAAACCCGGCGCCCCCGCGGCCGAGGGCTCCGGGGCTGGGGCGGCCCGGCCCTGGCCGCCGCGCGCTGCGGGTTGTGGGCTGAGCCTGCGGCTCCATTTTCAGGTTTGGGCGAGGTTCTCCCGCAGACACTGCCTCGGCTTTTTCTTCCTTCCCTCTGAGGAATGGTTTTTTTGCTCAGTTCAGGATTCACGACCGGCGGGAGGCAGAGGAAGCCACCCGTCCGCCTGAGGTAAAATGGAAATGAGGACCCCTCCCCCCAACTTTGCAGGTCTGGAAGTGTGAGGGGTGGCGAGAGAGGAGGGCTGAGAGGGCCTGGGTGGTCCAGGTAAGGGTTTCGGAGAGGCGGGAACCCCCGACTCTGGAGCGGGGAGTCTCGCTTAGGGCGCCTGGCCGTTGCGCCCGAGGGTCTCGTGGAGGTTCTTTTGGGCCCGGTGGAGAAAGCCCTGACCACCTCGGAGGAGGAGCTCGTGCTACTCTTACAGGTTGTTTTACGCAGCTTTGGCTGCTTTGGTTGTGATTTTTAGTAACGGGTGTGGTAGGTAGCGGCTCGCTGATGCCGCATTAGTAGCTGAAAAGGAGTCCTGATGGGTGACTTCATCTGTGTATGAAACAACATGGGGATTCTTCTTTACCTGCTATTATTTTAAATGATAAGCTTGTGCAGGAGAAATTGTTGGTGATGTTGAGTTTACCAAACTTAAACGTTTTGTTAAAGGGTCTGGTAGGTAGAGATGCCCAGTAATATATTTAAGTGAATGAATGCATCTTGAAACAGACCTTTAGGCGTGTAACCTCTGGACTCAAATAAAAAACAATGGAAAACAACGTAGAGGTTTTGTTTATATGGGTGTTTTTTGTTCCTACCATACATATGCATACTGTTGATGAAAAATCAGTTGTAAGCTTAGAAAATGTGAAAGATGGGATTTTTAGTTTTGAAAACCAGTGGTGGGGTGGGTATTTTCTGTTTCCTCAAAGTAAGCCATATTTATAATTTTCTTTTTAAAAAATGGAGTAGAGAACACAGAGGCGGCTAGCAGAGATTCTGTTTTTTTCTTTAGAGGCCCAACTTTCTGTTTCATTATGAATAAGAAGTTTGTGGTGGTTCCCCACACCCCCCCTCGGTCCCTCTTCCCCCTAAGAACTTTATTTTTGAGGGACGCTGGTAAGGTCTTGAATTGCTTATTAAGCAAGGGAAAACTCTTAACTTAGAGAAAAAATTGGTGTTGCACTAACCTAATTGAATCACACCATTTACCCTACACATACATTAAACACAATTATGGGACCAGTCAAGTTGGATGCTGAGTTTCTAGGGGTGAATTAAAACCCACAATTACCCTTTTCTTAGACTTGAGCGTGAAATTCTTTTCTTTATTATGGATGTTGGTAATGGATACTGCCTTATGCTCCTATATGCCTACTTCACTCTTGGGAAAGATGGCAGGTGAATTGCAGGAAATGCAGATCTGTAATAGTCTATTTAAAGGTTAATAAGTAACTTTGTAGGACCAAGATCGTTAAAGTTGCGTTTTCATTTTCATATTGTTTAGTAAACTACATTTTAAAATCAAAGGAGAAAGTTTTAAGACACCAGGTTTGTTTGTTTTGTTTTTTAATTATCTCCTTAGGTGGTTTTGGTACAGCCTGTTTCTTGAAGAGTATGTACTTCGGGTTGTTTCCTATAAATGTATGCTGTTGAACCGTCTATTTTCAAAAAACACAAGGAAAAACAGTGAATTCTTTTTTTTTAAAAGATTCTTTTTCTATAATAAATATTTTTTAAATAAGTCACCTTTTCAGAAATTTTATTTTTGGACCTTTTTTAAAAACCATTTACAAACAATTGAAGAGAGAAGGATTATTAGTAGTAATTGGTGCTTCCATATTTGTGTCTTTAACATTGCAACTAATAAAATTGTTTGCTAAAGAGGATGAGATTTGTAGAAGTGTGTATTTTTTACCTTAACTACACGTGATGAAAGCTGGTACTTTATTTAACCTTTTCAGAAGTTCTGATTAATATGCTTCAAATATTGATCATTATAAAATAATGTAGATTAATAACTTTCTTACCAGATGCTTTTTAATTTAGATAACTCTTTTGACTTAACCAGTGTTTTATATCACCTTATCTGTTATTGTAATGTGTGCATTCAGATAGGACTTCCAGATTTTAGACATGCTGATTATTAGGTTTTTTTTTTAATGGATTTCCCTAGGAATATGACAAATAATCCCTAAAATTTTAGTATTGAAGAGTTGTGATACTTTTCCTTTACTTGGCATTTTTTCTGTAACAAGAATTATTTGACAAACTAATCTGGTTATCTTGATAACCTGGTTTTCTTAAGGAATCTGATAGTTTGATAATTTAGTGATGATAAAGGACAATACAAGCAAGTGGGAATATGTTGAATAGGGAATATTTGGCATATTTTATTTGGATAAGAACTTTATCCACATTTTTGACAAGCAACAACATTGAGGCAAGTTAGAATACTTCTTCCAAGTAATAACCTACAGGACTACTGTTTTCAAAGTATTAGTCCTCCTTTGAATAGTTCATAATGTTTTGAGGCTAAATTTCAGTATCATCCCATTTTATAATTGTTAGACTATTTTAAAAGGCGAAAGATTTATACGATCTGAAGAGAAACCAGAGTATGTTAGACTATTTTAAATATTGGTGCCTCCTTTAGAGAGAGACTGTGTGTGTTGGGGAGAATTCATTTTTTTTATAAAATCCTTTAAAATGACTAAGACAGCATTTCCTTGAGAAGATGTAACTAATAAAGTCATTAAGAGGGATGTTGTTATGACAAGCTATACCCACTTTTATTGGACTGGAAGGTGAGAGATGACCAATTAGCATTGTGCAAAACATTTCCTAAAGGCATTATAACTAATTCCTCACACTTATTCTCCGGAATAAGTTGCTAGATTGGTTTTATGTTCTATAGCAGTCTTTTTTTTAGTTGTAAAACTAGGATTCTCAGGCACTTAAGGGTGAGTCTGGGATAATTTAAGACTTTATAAGGTTTTTCTCACAAATGCAAATCCATATTGGTTTTGATCTTAGTATTAATTCACTTACAAGAGAAATATTTTAGCAATTTGTTGAATGTTAAATATTGGTAATATTTTAGATCTGTCTCAGAGAGGTGCCTTATGGGTTCTCCTTGTGGTATTTGGGAGGAATTAACTGAAACATACTTAATGTTGGTTAGCTGAGGGTATTCTGATGTGATGGTGTTTTTCATGCTACCTGGGAAAATCAGGTTACCATTCTTCGAATTGAGCATGTTAATAATTAACTTTATGCATACTGCTAACTCAGTCAAAGCTTAAGTATACATGAGTCTTTCTGTAATACTGAACAAATAATGAACAGAGGAGGATTTAACTGAAACTACTCTGGGACTCCATCCAAAGGGAATTTCTGAATTGGAAAACTAGGAGACTTGTTGTAATAAGTCCTATATGATGACACAAAAAGTACCTGTAAATGTATTTTATTATAAATGGATTATAGTAAAACAAACTCCCTCTTTCTCTTGGAAGACATTGGATAACTTAAATTTAGGTGTCTTGAAAATGTCTAAATGATGAACACTGACACTTTCATTTTGTAGCTACCCACTGAGAAGTTCATGCTACAGTTTCTTAATAAATCTTTCAGTTTTTGAAAGCATCTCATACTAAAACAAAATCATTGTTCATTTGACTTAATCTTCACCTTTTGCTTAATAAAGCAAAAATGATTATTTTTTTATATTAGTCGTGTGTGTGTAACTTAGAATGTTCAGTAATGGGGCTTCAGAAGATTGGAGTAGAAAATTACTATCTTCATTATACTTTATTTTTAAGAGACTAGGTCTCGCTATGTTACCCAGGGTTGTCTCAAACCTGTGGACTTGTGATACCCAGCCTCAGCCTCCCAGGTAACTGGAATTACAGGTGCATGCCACCATGCCTACCTGTTTTCATTATATTTTCAAATACTCCCTATAGATTGTTTTCCCCTACTTCTATATGACCTCTTTAAAAAAATCAAGTAGCTTTAAAGCCATGCGTGGTGGTGTGATCATGTAATTCCAGCTGTTTGGGAGACTGAGGCTAGGGGTCACTTGAGTCCGTGGGTTCGAGACAACCCTGGGCAACATAGTGAGACCTAATCTCTTAAAAAACAAAACAAAACAGGTAGCTTTTATAGATATTTTCAGGTAATAAAACAGCTTTGATTACCTGTTAATTAGGAGTTTCAGGTCTGTGTGATGAGTTTTCAAAAATCTTTTAGACATTTCTTCCCTAGCTAACTGCTTCAGGTCTAGAAATTTGCTTTGGATAGAGTCCCAGCTGATTCCTCTTATTGCGTGGACTTTCCTTTTTCCTATACTATTTTGTCTAGGGTAAAACTGAGTTGGGGAAAAGAAGACTTTGGGGAAAGGTATAGTTCTAATGTTATTTGCCATGGGTGCCTTCTGAGTTGAGCAGGTTGTTCACAGCTGACTCTGGGAGTGCTGGAAATAGTTTTCTTGGGGATACCATGTCTTGGAACTGTTAGCCACAATTCCTGTGATATAATTATTCTCTATCAATCTCCAACTGCATTCTCCTTTGTGCCGGGGAAGGGAGTTTTGTCTCTAGACTCTTAGGTAGTTCTTGAACATTTAATGCATACCTGCCAATACTAAGATTATTTCACAATGTGCAGTTTTAAGCATTCCATTGGGATCTCAGCATCCTATCTTTCCCATTCCTTCTGTCAAGTGCTTGCACAGTATTTGTGTTTGGGACCTATAATCTATTGATTGCTATATCATCTCAATCCTCTTTTTTCATTTTTCAGTTGATGAAGGTGCTTCTCTTCTTGTGTATTAAAAATGAGAGTGATGAGAAGAATATTTGTGTTGTCTGATAATAATGATACCCATACTCCCTGTACTTGCTGTTCTGCTACAACCATCTCCTTGCCTATGGTTCCATTCCCTTTCTCCTGTGAAGGACATTGACATCATCCCATTCTCTTGCTTCTTGTCAATGAGCTTCATCTTTGTTTCCTTTTCTGCGGTGTTACTCCTTTTTTTTTTTTTTTTTTTTTTTTTTTTTTTTTTTTTTTTTTTTTGAGACTAGGTCTTGCTGTTTTTGCCTGTGGAACCACAGGCTCACATTGCCCATGGTACCACAGAATCAGGCAGTCCCCAGCCTCAGTGTCCCAGGTAACAAGGATTACAGGCGCGCACCATCACACTCAGCTGTTTTTTGGGAATAGGTCTCACTGTGTTGCTCCGGGCGGACTCGAACCGCGATCCTGTCACAACTCCATAAGCTGTCGCTTACAGGCATGTGCCACCGTGCCTGGCCAATTCCTTCATCTTTAAAAACAAACACTGCATCTTCAGCTACTGCTCTGCAAACTGTTGTGATTTGTGGTCACCAGTACTGTATCTTTTTTGATTTTACTTAGTCTTTTTTTCTTTTTCACTATAACTGCTCCTGAGGGCATGGTTAGTAATCTTTACCCTAGTCCTTTGATTCTCAATTTTAATCTTATTGGATATAGCAGCAGTAACAGCTGATGTGGTTGATAATTTTCTCTCCTTTGAAACCTTTCTTTGCTTTGGTACACTG